>JASANF010008626.1:0-17258 GCA_030248245.1 Trissonchulus sp. WLG1_4
AGCAATACGAACCGAACCAAGAACAATAAAACATACGGATTGCTATTAGTATATTATATAATATGAGTTTAGCAAAAAGCGGTGACACATGTAGTTTGGTAGATGACAGGGGAAGAAAAGACTACTCCCAACTAAAATTTAGTCCCTGGGGATTGAGGGGGCCCCACTCGCAGGGATGTCAGGCCGGTGACAAAGAATGAAATAGCGTCACCGCGCGCAGGTCTAATTTTTGAGCGAAAAACCCTTTCTATCTTGGGTGCATTTTAGCAGAACATTGGTAATTCCAATACAATTGGAGCGATTTTTAACTAAATTGGCAAACAGTGTCAAAAATACTTAATTGTATTGTAAAATCGAGAACAAGGACAAATTGTGTCTGCTTTGGGACAGAGGTCAAAATTTTACAGTATTTAAGAAGACATTGTCCCACACTCACACAAAAGGAGGAAAGAACCAGGAATGTAACCAAAATTGCCGTGATGTATATAGCTGTTTTTATATATATATATATATATATATATATATATATATATATATATATATATATATATATATATATATATATATATATATATATATATATATATATATATATATATATATATATATATATATATATATATATATATATATATATATATATATATATATATATATATACATAAGATGTCTGACCATGGTCTTGTTGTAATTTTACCTAAAAACCATACATGTAGTTGGGGGGGATGGGGGGGTCGACCCCCCCCCCCCCGAAAAATTCGGTCCCGGGGGAGGGAGGGGGGGTCCCGCCAGGGGAAAAAGAAGGGTAAAGGTGCCGACGGGAGTAAAATTTTGGTCAAAATTTGCAAAAATCGGCATTTTTTTGTGAAATTTAAGCGATTTTTACCAAAATTTTCGCCTAAACTTGTCTAAATCGGTGTTTTTTGGCCAAAAAAGGTAAAAATAGCGTCACTTTTGGGATGGGGGGCAGGGTTTTTTTTTGTGTAAAATAGGGTGTATATATTTACACATCGGCCGCCTAATTTACACAGCAAAAAATAAAAATACACACTGATTTACACAGCCCCATTTTTCCCCAAAAGTTGATGAAACGGCCTATTTCGGTTGTAAAAATTACAAAAATTCGCGAAGTGGCGACTTGTGCCTGTGACCTTTTTGTCCTAACAAAACTAAGTCTAATTTTTGACCCAAACACAAAAAATCTTCGGTTTCTGCTCTTAAATGGCTTATGATTTTTTTATTTTAGCATTCGTTTTTATGCACTTGAAAGTTGACAGTGAAAAATCAGCCACGCTGACCGTGTCTGTGTCCTACGTCAAACTACTGTGAAAGTTTTACACCCAGATTTGAAAAAAAATTAGTAGGATCCGGCTGATAGAACAACTCTCTATCTGTGTAAACCATGCATGTACACGGGGTCTCGGCCTGGGTGTTTGGGGTTGGGCTTGTTTCAGATTTTGCTAAATTTTAGAGGGGCCTGCCCTGGCGTGTCGGATACTTGAACTAAGAGTTTTTTTGTTCCAAATTATGTTCTTTAGAACACCATTTTCTAAAAAAGAACAGCAAAAAATAAAAAAAGAACAACCGTAGAACAGCCAGCTGCAGCCGTGTAAAACCTCAGAATCACGTCTACAGTGCACCAAAATTGTGTCTAATTTCAAAAAATTTTCTGGGGACAGCTATTATATAGTGGTGCGGGAAAAGAAACCCTATTTTCAACTTTTCGGGTCGTCCTGTGCTCCACATAAATCGGATCCATTAATGCTCGTGGCTGTTATAACGGCCATCTTTCGCCCAACTGTTGCACTAATAAAATGGATTGTAACCACTCACGTTTCTGAGTAATGAGTCTCGAAACCTCCGGGAAAAAAAAAACCTTATGCGGGAAAAAAAACCCTAATGCGGGGAAAAAAAACCCTATCACTTTTTCTGGTTGTTCTATTAGCAGGGAATATAAACACAATTTCATCGTGTTCTACAACTCTTAGGCTGCAGTATGGACTAAAAAAACCGTTTCTGCGACATCCATGTGACTCACAATGATTCTTCAAAAATCGACCCGTTTTGGCAGAAATGACTTCTGCCCAAATAGGCATTTTTTCCGTATTTAAAAGCATTAAAAACAGATTTTTGCGCTTATTACGTGAGAAACAGCGGACAAACACCGCCCGCGTCTATCATTCTTGGATTTGATTGGTACGCAGCAGCTAAAACCTAAATATTGCAAAAAATGCCAAATTTTGGTGAAACATCATCAAAACAGGTTTCGTAAGGGGTGTCGGGGTATGGCCCAAAATGACAAAAAACGACGTTTTGCGGCCGAATAAACGGTTTTAATGAACTCTACGCATGTTGTTAGCCCAGATGAACTAACTTTAGTAGCAACAATGGGTGAGTTTAGCAAAAAATGCCGCCAAACAAAATAGGGTTTTTTTCCCCGCAATAGGGTTTTTTTCCCCGCACAAACTTTCTCGTCTCCAATTGACCAAATTTGGCGTAAAAATCCAAAACTCTAAATTTTTTTCTGGGGGCTGCCGCCCCCAGACTCCTGCGACTCCGTAGCTTACTATTCCTTATTATAATCTATCGGCAAAGTATGGTTTTTTTACGTAAAATACTGCGTATTTACGCAGTGGACCGTAAATTTACGCAGTCAAAAATAAAAATAATTTACGCAGCCTTCATGTGCCACCGAGCGGCACTAAATAAAACTTAGCCGGAAAGTTTTCCAATGCGTCTCCAATTGACTGAATTTACCCTAAAAACAAAAAATTCTCAAATTTTCGTACTGGGGGCTGAGCCCCTAACCCCTGCAACTTTATTGCCTTGTGTTCCTTACTAAATTGTCTTTCATGAAAGCGTAAGCAAGTGTGTATAAGTGCGTGCACCATCTATTAGCTTACTACGCTTTTATTAGTGTATGGATTTGGCTGTTTATCGTGTAAGTTATTCCCCCAGCCTGTTAACCAAATTTGGCTTAAAAAGTGAATAATCTCCAATTTTTTTCTGGGGGCTGCCGCCCCCAGACCCCTGCGACTCTGCGGCTTAGTGGATTTACGCTTGCAATGCGTATTTAGCTGTTGAAATTGATATATACACGGTGCATTTTAACCCATTGCAAAAAATCGAAAAGTCATCCCCCCGAAATTTTTTCTGGGAACGCAATATTGTAGATGGATGTATGAATGGAAATTTTGGTTAAAAACATGAGTACAACACCGTATAAAACTTTCAGTAAAAAAGAACAAGTCATCGTAAAAAAGAACACTCAAAAATAAAAAAGAACAAGTTTTGAGCAGTGGTCGATTTGAAAAAAAAAAACCCTGCTTGAACTGACAAAAACGCAAAAATTTTCAACTATCTCATTTTTTATTTTCGTATGTAGTTCGAGTCTCAAAGTCGAAATATTACTTTTCACGTGAAAAAAACGACAAATTTTTACCTAAAAATGCTAAAATACACACTTTTAAAAATTTACACAACATGCCCTTAATTTACACAGCAAATTTTTAATTTACACAACATTTACACAGTGCCGATTTTGAAAAAAACCCTGATGGGGGGTCAAAAATGAGTTGACGCAGGGGAGGGGGGGTCCCACCAAGGGGTGGGGGAGGGGTACCCAAAATTTTGGTGCTGCTACATGTATGCTAAAAACTTGTAAAAAGTCACCAAATAAATAGGTAAAGAATGGCAAAAAAATGACCCAAAGTCTCGGTTTTGGCGGTCTCGGAATTTGGTCTTGGTCTCGGTAGTCTCGGTTTCGTGGTCTCGGTCTCGGTCTCGGAAAAAAACCCGAGACTTCCATTACATACTAAGCCTTGACATGTCTGAAAAAATTCCTATGCTGCAACAACCATATCTTTTTTCATCCTGTTTTACGATCTTGTTTTTTTATGTTTTGTTGTTGATCTTGTTTAAGGTGGTATTTGCATTACATATCTTCATCTATATCCACCTTTTTAACATGAGATTATTTTGAAAGCTGTTTTTCAAACTGACTGATCGAGGAAAGCTGGAATAAATTTAATGGCTAGAATATTTCGAAACAAGATCTTAAAAGCCTATTCACACGAGGGCGCATTTTATATACGCCATGGCGCACTCCATGCAGCATGAGCCAGCGCATTCAATAACAATTAGAATGTTCACTCACGCAAACTGATTGCTGCATTGTCAAAAAGCGCAGCAGGCAGTATGAAAATTGTAATTATAGAATGCGCCTGCCCATGCTCCCTCGTGTGATTAGTCCTTGAACTTGAACCTTTTTGTTATTTCAGGCAAAACAGGCCAGAAGCTGACCAAGGTAAGCAGTTCAGTCAGGGTTTTTTTCGTTTTCTTTTTTTTTAATAGTGTGCAAAATCTGTGCAAAATACTTTTTGACTGTGCATTTTACTTTTGTAGTGTGCAAATTTTTGTAGCCGAATTTGAGCCCACTAAGCCTGACATAAGGTTAAAAAATTCCTTAGGCACAAAGTCATCATTGCGCAATTGCAAGATTTGACAGACCCTTTTACATGTCTCTTCATTACCACTGTGGTTGTGCAGTGGCGTACCCAGAAAAACATTTCGGGGGGCAATTAGTGTGAATTTTTGTAATGGATTAAAATGCACTTTGTAGCAATTTCAACACTCACAAAACGCCTTACAACCGCAAGATTACTAAACCACGGCGTTGCAGGGGTCTGGGGGGCGGCAGCCCCCAGTAAAAATCGACGGTTTTTTCAAGTTTTAGACCGAATTTGGTTAATTGGAAACGTATCAGAAATTTTAAAACAAAAGGTGGCAACGTCACATCAGACAGTGTACTGCACAAGTACATGTAGCATGATAATATACTCGTATAGCAATGCTAATGCAGCATATGTAGTTGTGTATACATGCATAGGCTTTGATGAATGATAATATATAACAAGGAATAGTATGTCACAGAGTCGCAGGGGTCTGGGGCGGCAGCCCCCAGCAAAAAAATTAGGGGAAATTTTTGAATTTTAGGCCAAATTTGGTCAATTGGAGACGTATCGGAAACTTTCTCAGACAAAGAAATTAAAACACGGGGGAACGTCACTTCAGACAGTGTAGCACACAAGCAAATGCAGTATATACAATGTACACTGTGTACTCATGCATAACCTTTGATGAAAAGTAATGACAAGGAATACTATGTCACAAACTTGCGAGTGTCTGGGGGCGGCAGCCGCCAGAAAAACATTTGGAAAATTTTGGTTTTGTAGGCCAAGTTTGGTCAATTGGAGACGTGGCGGAAATTTTTTTCGGCGGGCTCTAAAAACCAAAGGGAGGACCCTTGTGTACTATTTCACTTGCGAAAAATTTCGGGGGGGGGGGTCGGCGCAAAGCCGCCGCAACTTGGATCCGCCCCTGCTAACAGTATATAATTAATTTGGGTTTATGTATATGCATAACATAGACACTTGACAGGTGCAGGGTCAGGTGTTGACGCAGGTCGTGAGCATACATGTACACGGGGTCTCGGTTTGGGGGGGGCCCCAAATTTATTGGGGGCTCCCTTTTTCCCAAACCAAATTCCTTTCCGAAAATGGGAAATTTTTGCGAAATTCCGATATTTTTAACGATTTTTTCGTTTTTTTGGTCATTTTTGAAGCATTTTACAGCGATCTGAAGCGATTTTGGGGTTTGAGAAAGGGGGGCTTGTCCCGATTGGTAAAATCTGAGGGGGGGCTTGTCCCGGAATTTCAAATCTGGGGGGGGCTTGCCCCCCCCCCCCCAGACCCCCCCATGTACATCTGTGGTCGTGAGTACCCGCTGGTTGTTGGTACCCACGGGTTGGCCTTGGCTTGTGTCGGGAAAATTGAGCCGTGGGTCAACCCGCGGTTATTCAGTTCGGGTTGCGCTGCGCGGGTCGCTAAATTTTATTCCGACCGGTGAAACCTGGAAAAATTTTATACTACATCATAAACAGACTCCAATTTTACAGAATTTCCAGTACTGCGTAGCAGTGCCACTATAAGCAATGTGAACCATGTACAGATGTGCACTGAGCAATTTATATATACATGATGTGCACTGAGCAATTTATATATACATGATGTGCACTGAGCAATTTATACATGGGCATCAGCTAAAAACCATCATCAGGTAGGTTAAATATGTAGAATGGTGGGTCAAAGTGGGTCGCGGGTCGGCGCTTACGGCGCGAGTTGGGTCGCGGGTTACCCACGATTGGCCACGGGTTGGTTTGGGTCGCACCTCGAAAATTTTGACCAGAATCCACCCCTGTGCAGAGTAGAACTCAAAAATTTATTGAAATTTCACTGTAAATTAGGAGCCGTGCCAAAAAATTTTGGAACACAGAACCAAAAAGGAGAGACTTCGTGGGCAGAGGAGAGGACGCTGGACCGTCATATCTTCTGGATTGAAAGGTTGTGCAAAATAATTTTGGACTGTGCAAAATACTTTAAAATTTTGCGTTGCTTGACACACATGTTCCAAGATTTTTGTCAGTTAAAAACCAAGCAGTCGTGAAACTGTCAGATACATATTATACAATTATGTATTTTCCAAGTTCATGCTATGCAATAGTCAATCAATCAATGGATAACAATGTAAAATTTTTTGGTTTTTTAAGTGTTTATAATTTAAATTTAAAATTGTGTAATTTAAACTTAGCCTAATTTTATATTTTCAGCGTCAGCGAGAATTTGAGAAGGAAGCTAATTGTGAAATGGCTTTCTCGCGCCTAGTGCAGACGGCTCACAGAAACGTGTTGGAGCACAGAAAACAAGTAGCTTCGTTGCAGTCACAAAATGTACGTTTGTTTTGTATTAAGTTTTTAACACTGGAAAAGTTTCACTAGTTTTAAGCATTAAAACTTTTTTAAGTTGATATAAAGCGGCGTTGTTTCAAATCGACCGCTGTTGAAAGGTTTTTGTTTTCAAGTAAATATATATTCTTTCTGAAGATGACCTGTTTTTGTTTTAAATAAACATTGTAATAGATGTAAAAGCCATCTATTTTAGAAAGAAAAATGTACGAAGAAAAGATGCACCTAACTCACTATTATGAGACAAGATTTTTAGGCAAAAAAGTTTTACTTATATATACGTTAAATGCAACGTTTGTATACGTTAATATAGCTACACTACTAAATTAAACAAAAAAGGACCCAAAAACCCTACCGAAACGACCTCGCCCCAGCTTAATCAGGGTTGGCGTGACAGCGATCAACCCTAGAATAGGAGATAATCCACTCAATGCGGATTTTTGAAATTTAATTTTTTAATAACTTAAAATATATGCAGGCGAATGACTTTTAATTTGGTGTGTGTATCCGCCTAGTAGAAGGTTATATGCCTGCAAAATTTCGGAGAGATTGGTTGAGTCTAACTTGAGATATGAAAAGTTGTCTTTTGCAAACTTGACACTTTCCCTCTTTTGTTTTTTTTCAACAGCTCTACCGGACCGGACGCTTGTAGGGTTGTCATGATTATATGTTTTTTACATTTAGTTTGACCAAACTTAGAAAGGGCCACTTTTTTCAATTTCATCCCCGTTCGGTCTCTGCTGGGAGGGGGGAAACCCCTTTTTTGGGGTCCAAAAAAATCAAAGTCCGAAAAATTTCTAGCCAACTTTTGAGAAGTCACACAAGTGAGGTAGCCTCCATCTCTTGCATGCAGGGTAGTGTAGTGGTGCTATAGTGCATCTGCTATTTTGGAGTCGATCGTGTAACTGTAGCGCTGGGAAGGGGGCTTGGAAGGTAATTCACGTGTATTATGGGGGTAGGCTACCTATAGACAGTACAGCCAAGACGGTTATAGATGGAGGTCTGTAGTTTTGTATGCGAATATAAACCCATATACTGCGCATTGCAGGGTGCTATTGGTTTTGCAGTCAGATTTTCCTGATAGCCAGAACTGGTGGACCCCCCTCCGGCTCCCTTAAAACATTGTTTTTCGTGACTTTGTTAATGTATAACACTGTTTTTTTCGTCAAAAATTTTGCGTCATCTGACGCACATGCCCAAATTTTTTTGCGTCATTTTGAAAAAAAGTGCGTAGGGCGGTTATAATGTTATCTAAGCGCGTGTTTTAGGTGAAAATCACTTTGTTATGGCACTGGCCGTCCTCAATTACACTTTTTGGGTTTAAAAAATTTTTCTGAAAAAATTTTCATTTCTTCTTTTAAGCAGTATAGCGTACCTCGAAAAAAATTTCGGGGGGAATGGCTTTTTGCTTTTTTGTAATGGGTTAAAATGCACTATTTTCAATACTAACATAAAAATGTGTATCGAAAATGGAAAACCACGTTGCCAGAAGTTGCAGGGGTCTGGGGGCGGCAGCCCCCAGAAGCCAAGTATCTGGTGTTTTGGGACTTAACTCAGTTCCCCAGTGACGGCATCATTACGCCAAATTAGGGTGGCAGGAACTTAATTATTAAAACTGTAAACACGCAGCTAATTTCAGCAGATATGTAATAGAATTCTCTTATTCTGGCATTTATTGATGCTTTTAAGAAACTTGCTGTTGCTGGGTGTGTCATGCTTCGACACGATTTTTTCTAATCATATATAATCTTAATCATGCATCATAATGGTTGTTAACTGTCGTTGAAACCAGTTGTAGCTGTTTACAGATCAAGCTTGAAACATTAGACACATCAGAAAATTTTACAAATGATGGTTTTGACGCAATTTTGGAAAATTTTTCAAATTTTTCGCGACGAAAATGCTATTTTCGACACTTTTTGGCCAAATCAGCTATGACAGCTTTCAACCTCAGCCGAAAAAAAGTGCGTCACGGGACACTTTTGGGGTGGAAAATTTTTTCGATTTTTTTTAAAATCTCGCTTATAGGTGTTGTTTGGTTCCCTGAACACGAATATGGGGTTAGTTTTTGCCTATCACCCCCCTGGACCCGCCTATACGGCCCCCCAGCCCCCAAGGGTACCCCCCCCCCAGGCGGTCCTCAGGGGTCAAATTTTCGAAATTGAGATTTTGATGTCCCTAGGGATAATTTGTGGGCCCCTGAACACGAATCCAAGGTCCTTTTTCGTCTAGGACGCCTCTGAGTCCCCCTTCGGCCTCTCAGGGTATATACCCCCCCTTAGGGGGTTGTAAGGGCCAAGGGGTCAAATTTTCGAAATTGAGATTGTGATGTCCCTAGGGATAATTTGGGCCCCTGAACACGAATCCAAGGTCCATTTTCGTCTAGGACGCCTCTGAGTCCCCCTTCGGCCTCTCAGGGTACCCCCCCCCCTAGGGGGTCCTAAGGGGTCAAATTTTCGAAATTGAGATTTTGATGTCCCTAGGGATAATTTGGGCCCCTGAACACGAAACCAAGGTCCATTTTCGTCTAGGACGCCTCTGAGTCGCCCTTCGGCCTCTCAGGGTACCCCCCCCCCCCCTAGGGGGTTGTAAGGGCCAAGGGGTCAAATTTTCGAAATTGAGATTTTGATGTCCGTAGGGGTACTTTGGGCCCCTGAACACGAATCCGAGGTCCATTTTCGTCTAGGAGCCTTCTTAGTCCCCCTATGCCCCCCCCCTCCGGGTACCCCACCCCCCCCCCCCCCGCCTAGGGGTCCTAAGGGGTCAACTTTTCGAAATTGAGATTTTGATGTGTCTAGGGATAATTTGGGCCCCTGAACACGAATCCAAGGTCCATTTTCGTCTAGGACGCCTCTGAGTCCCCCTTCGGCCTCTCAGGGTACCCCCCCCCCCTAGGGGGTTGTAAGGGCCAAGGTGTCAAATTTTCGAAATTGAGATTTTGATGTCCGTAGGGGTACTTTGGGCCCCTGAACACGAATCCGAGGTCCATTTTCGTCTAGGAGCCTTCTTAGTCCCCCTATGCCCCCCCCCCGCAGGGTACCCCCCCCCCCCGCCTAGAAGTCCTAAGGGGTCAACTTTTCGAAATTGAGATTTTGATGTCCCTAGGGATAATTTGGGCCCCTGAACACGAATCCAAGGTCCATTTTCGTCTAGGACGCCTCTGAGTCGCCCTTCGGCCTCTCAGGGTACACCCCCCCCCTAGGGGGTTGTAAGGGCCAAGGGGTCAAATTTTCGAAATTGAGATTTTGATGTCCGTAGGGGTACTTTGGGCCCCTGAACACGAATCCGAGGTCCATTTTCGTCTAGGAGCCTTCTTAGTCCCCCTATGCCCCCCCCCCCCTCAGGGTACCCCCCCCCCCCGCCTAGGGGTCCTAAGGGGTCAACTTTTCGAAATTGAGATTTTGATGTGTCTAGGGATAATTTGGGTCCCTGAACACGAATCCAAGGTCCATTTTCGTCTAGGACGCCTCTGAGTCCCCCTTCGGCCTCTCAGGGTACCCCCCCCCCACGGGGGTCCTGAGGGGTCAAATTTTCGAAATTGAGATTTTGATGTCCCTAGGGATAATTTGGGCCCCTGAACACGAATCCAAGGTCCATTTTCGTCTAGGACGCCTCTGAGTCGCCCTTCGGCCTCTCAGGGTACCCCCCCCCCCTAGGGGGTTGTAAGGGCCAAGGGGTCAAATTTTCGAAATTGAGATTGTGATGTCCCTAGGAATAATTTGGGCCCCTGAACACGAATCCAAGGTCCATTTTCGTCTAGGACGCCTCTGAGTCCCCCTTCGACCTCTCAGGGTACCCCCCCCCCTAGGGGGTCCTAAGGGGTCAAATTTTCGAAATTGAGATTTTGATGTCCCTAGGGATAATTTGGGCCCCTGAACACGAATCCAAGGTCCATTTTCGTCTAGGACGCCTCTGAGTCGCCTTCGGCCTCTCAGGGTACCCACCCCCCCTAGGGGGTTGTAAGGGCCAAGGGGTCAAATTTTCGAAATTGAGATTTTGATGTCCGTAGGGGTACTTTGGGCCCCTGAACACGAATCCGAGGTCCATTTTCGTCTAGGAGCCTTCTTAGTCCCCCTATGCCCCCCCCCCCCTCAGGGTACCCCCCCCGCCTAGGGGTCCTAAGGGGTCAACTTTTCGAAATTGCGATTTTGATGTGTCTAGGGTTAATTTGGGCCCCTGAACACGAATCCAAGGTCCATTTTCGTCTAGGACGCCTCTGAGTCGCCCTTCGGCCTCTCAGGGTACCCCCCCCCCTAGGGGGTTGTAAGGGCCAAGGGGTCAAATTTTCGAAATTGAGATTTTGATGTCCGTAGGGGTACTTTGGGCCCCTGAACACGAATTCGAAGTCCATTTTCGTCTAGCACCCCTCTGAAGCCCCCTACGGCCCCCTCAGGGTACCCTCCCCCCTTAGGGGGTTATAAGGGGTCAAATTTTCGATATTGAGATTTTGATGTCTATGGCGAATAGGGTGCAGAAAGCACTAACGTGTCGGGCGACTGCTATTCAGACGCAACTCTTGTCCGCTTCATTTTGCAAGCTGAGTTTCCCTATTCGGCTGCAAAACTTGTCCCGGGTGTTTGACAAGCTTATTAGCATTTTTCCGCTATAAGATCAGCCAACACTTTCTTATTCTACCCACACTGCTGCCCTTGGTGAAAGGGCATTTTTTATAATAATGACGATAAAACGTCGCTTCAAAAAAATTTGGCGCTATGGGGGGAGCAACCCGTCTGGAATGGTGGGGGTGCTACAGACCAAATGCAGCCCCTTCCCACCAGTATTTATATTTTATCGCTATCAATTTATTAATTTATGGACATGTTTTTTCAGGTAAAAGTTTGGCATTTAGAAAATCGCGTTTCTGTTTTGGAAAATGAATATTCCGAACTTAGAGACGAACTGTTGCAAACTCAACAATTCGCTGTGAGACTGAAGGCATGCCAGTCTCAGGTATATATTTTTTCGCATATTTAGATTTAAATTGAAATTTAAAAAAAAGAAGCATATAATATTAACCCCTAAATAGTAGTTTTAGAAGTTTCATAATCTTTACCGGCCCCTTTTTTGCTTGACCATGAAAATAACTGAGCTCTAGCTAAACTCCAATTAAATCCATTTAGTATCCAGTCTAAACCTCAGTGTTTAACTTTAATTCTAGCTAATTGCAATTGGTGCAGCTGCACTTGGACAAATTTAAGAAATTCGAAGTCGAAGTAAAATTGTTTTCAGTTAATCTCAACTTAGCCGATTTGGTTAATTTATTTAACTAACCAATTACTTGTTAATTTTATTATTTAACGTGCTTTTAGTTACCGGAACTGGAGTGCATTTTGAAGCAACTGAAGCAGCACGAAACGGCAATATCAGATATGAACGAGAAATATCGAGACGACGTGACGTTTCTCCCGGTCGATCCCTGCGTCAAGCCTTTCAGCCCTGGTAATGTCGGTTACTGTGACTTTTGTCGACTTTTTTCGCAGTTGTTTTTTGCAGTTTTAGCAGTTGTTTTTTGATTGGATTACAACAGACTGTCTGATTATGTTTTTCGTTACGTAAATATAAAATATATATATATATATATATATTATATTATATATATATATATATATATATATATATATATATATATATATATATATATATATATAAAATGTCTAGAAACAGCTGAAGCAACGGGGTGTTGCTTTATTAGAGGCAACAACAACAACAATAGCACTAATGCGTTTTGTCAATGATCGTTTACATTAAAATGTTCATGTATACTCAAGTGAGTAAAAATTTGAGCAATAAATGCATTTTTAGTATAATTAGACAGTGTACCTTGGTACTTTAGCAATTTTTTGATTGTTTTTTTAGAATCAAGCCTTACTCGGTGGAATGAACTGCTTTGTGTCATGGAAAGCTTATTGCAAAATGATCAATTTCATTTGCTGAAAAAATACTGCCAGTCTTTGCGGACTTTCAATCAACTTCAAACACAGTTTCTCGCTTCTTCTAAAGAGTAAGCGTCTTCCTATTTTTTTATAATCGACTTGTCTCTAAGCTGTTTTCAGAAAATATTATCCGTAAAATACAAAATATTTAATTCTGGTTAGTTGTTAACAACTCACCTTAATGCAGTATTTTTAAGTTTTCATTTATTTAAGATTTTCATTAAGACCAAGCTTTTTCGCAAGACTAGGGCCCTACCGTCTAAGTATTATAGCAGGCGGGGAAAAAAACCCGCATTTTCATATTTCGTAATGTAGCTCATAGACTATACGTTTTCACGGGAAACCAAAAAAATCTGTCGTAGGCCTAACCTTGCTCTAAATGCTGGCACCGGTTTCATTTCGCTATCTCTTACCATTTTTTGGCGGGAAGCCAAAAACTTGCCGGGGAAAAAACCCATTTGGGGGAAAAAACCCATGTGGGGGAAAAAACCCACCCCATAAATCACCCGAAAAGTGTGTTAGCAGTAGTTTTTCAACGCTATGGCACGTATTAGGAGTAGTAGACCCCCCTGATGCCAAAACTATACGCAGATTTGCTATGGGGCCTCAGGTAGACAAGTTTGGAAACGGCCCTTCGCAGCCCATAAAATTTTGAATTTTCAGATTTGAAAACAAAACACCTTAATTTCGCCTGAAAACGTTGAAAACAACTAAAAAGTTGCTATTACGTTTCAAATACATGCAAAATCTGCACTTTATGGCTACTTTTTACGCCATCGACCCTCCATGGAGGGTACCGTAAGTGGGTGTGACTGGTCGTGACCGGGATATTTTACTTTCATTCGGTTATTTGGCGTTTATACAAGAGAAATTAACAGGTTATAATTAAAAACATACAAAAAACTGGCAATAGTACCAGATAATACTACTTTCCGCTCCAAAGGGACCTCAAAATGACAAAGTCCGACTATTGGGCCCGTATTCCAGAATTCGATCAAGAAAGTGTCAGTATGCGCATTTGTGTTAGCAATAAACGTTTTTTTGCACTACCATGAGCTGGCATATTTTTAGGCAAAATTTTATGGGGGGGGGGGGGCGCGATGGGGGGGGGCACCCCCCCCCCCCATGGATGGGGGGCGTCGACCAAAATGGGGGGGGGCGCACCAATTTCACGATAAAACACTATTTTTATAAGAAAAAATGGTTATACGCTAAATGTTACGTTTTCATAGGTTATTATAGCTACGCTAATACTAAATTTAGCCAAAAAGGACTCAAAAACCCGACGAACACGACATTGCTACAGCTAAAAATTCGCTAAAACGTCCTTTCGGAAAAAATTTTGGGCTATGGGGGGGGGCACCCCATCTGAAATGGGGGAGGCTCAAAATGGGGGGGGGGGCGACGAAAAGGGGGGGGGCTCCGGACCAAAGGGGGGGGGGGGCGCCCCCCCACGCCCCCCCCCCCCACTAAAAATATGCCAGATGAGTCTTTTGGAGTAGCTACTAGGTTTTTGGGCATCACCAGACCATTTTCAAAAAGTGGGTTTTTTTCCCCCACATGGGGTTTTTTACCCCGTCTAATTTCAGTCATGCCCCCCCTCGTACGAAAGAAGGACGGACCTGCCACTGCGGTCATGAATATAGGAAGGGTAGTCCTCTGTAAAAGTGTTTTTACATTTGAGCTCGCATCTCTTAGTGCTGAGAAATGAGACTCCAAAATTCACCTCCCTTGGAGCCATCTCGAGTCAAAAATGGGGGGTCAAAATTTTTGACTCATAAAAAGTACCAACGAGACCCCGTTTGGATACCGCTTATATACGTTTGCCTACAGGGACTGTACTGTACGCTGGCAAATTTTTAGACCTGTACCACATACCCAACTTCCGGAACCGGGGTGGGTTTTTTTCCCCAAAAAATGGGGTGGGTTTTTTTTCCCCGCCTGCTATAAGCGTTGCAGATTGCTATTTTTAACGGGCACCTGTGCTTTTCTATAGTCACACAGAACTTTGCTCACTCACTGTAAAGAAAACGACATATTATACTCTTTGGGCCAATTCCTAAGATGGATTAAACTGATTAGATTAAAATTAGTTTGCCTATAACTCATCTCAATGTTGATACTTACAAAATGTGTGCTTAAGTGGAAAGTCTTGCAAACATTTGTGCTGTGGCAAATTTTTTATAAATTCGTAGTCTCTGTCATGAGTTACCGACAAAATATATTTCAATCTAATTCGTTTAATCCATTTTAGAAATTAGCCTTCGGTATATATTTTTTTAAAATATGTTTCAGATGTGATACACTGAAGAAAGAGGCAGAGCTGCTGCTTTTGCGTTTGGAGACACTAGCTGGGACGCTGAAACAAAAGGAAGCTCTGGAGAATTTTACCAAATTAGGACATGGGAGCTCTACCCTGGGTGCTCTGAAACAGTGCTGTGATTTGAACTTTTTGAAATCGTAACTTAATTTGCATATTGTACACTATGTTAGTATGTTGTAGTTTTTTATGTTAATTGGCTGTATTATTTAAAAATTACGTCTTTTAAGTCTTTTTCTGACAGGCAAATGATTTGGGAAAATGTGGGTTAGTTTAGTTATTTTTGACCAATAATTGCAGGACACGTGACTTTTGTGACTATTTGCTTGAAATTGAATATATACTCTTGATGCTTGAAACGCGCTTTTTCGTAGTAAAATGGCTTGTTTTAGTTTGTCTTCGAGTTCAGCATTTAGCTAGGTCTTAGTTTTTTTTATTTGTGTAGTAGTTTTTGCAAGAAGTGTTTTAACGATTACTTATACTTTCCGAAGCGTATCGATTTTCAATTCTTTTCAAAGCTAAAGGGACTCATACAATATTGTTTGTTTATTATCAATTAGATAACCTCTAAGATTTGGACAACGCTTTTAGGAGACATGAAATGATGACATTTAATTTAATTATATTTTTTTATAATGAAGTTCCTACCGTGCTTATCGTTCATGGAATTGTGCTCTGGTGTCTATTCCTTTTACAAGCATTTAGTTTTTGTGTTATTTTGCATCTTTCATAAATGTTGTGTATATATACATGTGAATAGTGCGTGTATGTATTTTTGATGACTGACTTATGTCATCGAAATTTCAAACGTGTGGTTTTTGTATGTTATTTATGTTCATACGCGAGCCGTTTATATTATATATGAACGGATACGAGATATTCGGCCACCTGACAACCCCCCCCCCCCCCAACCCAATCCACCCTTAGATCTAAGTGGCGAGGATTAAGTGACTTCCTTGCAAAGTCCCCCTTTTTCACCGCCAGGAACCTATTAATTAAAAAAAATTTTGCAAAAAACTGTCAAAATAATGTTAAAAACCAGAATAATCACTAATGATATATTTGTTTTGATTTAAGTTTTATATTATATAATATTTTGAGACAACAAGCCCCCTAATGTCCAAAAGTGTTTTCAATCCCCCTCAATATTTTTTGTTACCGCGTATTTAAATCTCCTCGTCGGAATGACAATATCGGTCAACTTGTTTTGTGCTTTAATGTGTTTTTATTGCTCACATTTTCAGTAGGGGATGATTTTACACTCTTCATGACGTTTTAATGTACTCTCGTTCATTGTGCCAAGAAACTGCATTTGGCAAAAAAATATTTCGAATTAAAAAATTACTAGTGAGACTGAGATGATAACAAAACAGTTTACAGTTCAAGTCCGGCTCATAATATGCGAGTAAGCTAAACAGTTGTAGTTTGATTCAGCTGCCGCTGATTGGAAGAATTTTGACGGGTACTTTTCTTATGTAAACTTGACTTGAAAGTGTGCTTTACATCCGCTTTTTTGCTTCTTACAACCTGCAGTTGAAAACAGTGAGTTATGGACTATGTTTAGAACGTATAAATTCGTACTAAAGTTTTGCAAGTATATTATATGCTGCTGAAATGTGAATTGTCTAAATAAAATCTTTGCCTGCGTATTCTACTTTTAAATATCGCTTGTATATAGACTTTTCATCTAAGTGGCGTAGAGTTCTGCCCGGGTTCAGAACTTAGGATCGTAATTCGTGAGCACCCGTAGAAGGTCGACCTGGGCCCCGTTTCAATAAACTCACAGGTCCACAATTGTGAGATTTGTTAGTGAGAAATCAGGAGATTCGTAATGAATATACGTAAAATTTTATTACGAGTCGCCTGATTTTGCACCCAAATTTGTCACAATTGTGCGCCTGTGAGTTTATTGAAGCAGGCCCCTGGGGCTGGTCCAAAACCTAAAATTGGCCTGCTGGAAATACAACAGCGGATGCGCGACGTTAAAGCACGTGATTGCTTTTTCCTGCTGCCCCACAGCGCAGCAGGCTTCTTTAAAATGAGGTGTCGGAAAAATAACGTGTAACTAACTGAGTTATGTGTGTGCGTCTTTGCGTGTTTTCATCTGTGTGATTGTGCGGATGTGCGTAAACATGAGCTTGTGCGCGAAATGTGTCTGTTCTGATCATTTCATTATGTGGCTGTAATACATGTGTATGCATTT
>JASANF010008627.1:0-26422 GCA_030248245.1 Trissonchulus sp. WLG1_4
CATTAGTCTTGGGAATCAGTAATTTCTGAACTGACTTTTAAGAGCTAGCTATAGCCGGGCTATAGCCGGAGAATCCGGCGATTTAGTCAAAATACGGCTATAGCGCTAATAGCCGATTCCTGAGGCGTTGTCCTACAGCCTTCTAAGAACTGGCTATCTGTAATTCAAAATTCAAATTAAAAACTTGGCTATATGAAAATCAAAACTCAAATTCAAAACTTGGCTATGCGAAAATCGCCAGAATAGCCAGGCCGGCTATAGCTGCAGCGAACAGTCTAATCGGATATGTGTTCTGAAAATCGCCACAGCTATTGCCAGCTATTTCAGACTAAACAGTGTATATATTTGAAAGGCTATTGGCGGCTATAGCCAAATCGCCACTTCTTAGGGGTCCCTGTTGATTTCAAAAATAGCCGTAGCCCAGCTAAGCCGGGTTTCTTCAGTCAAAACTTGGCCATTTGAAACACGCCAGAATAGCCACGGCCAGCTATAGCTGCGGCGAAACAGTCGAATTGGAAATATGTGCTGAAATTCGCTACAGCTATTCCCGGCTATTTTAGACTAATCAGTGTATAATAATTGGCTATAGCCGAATCGCCGTTTCTCTGAGGCATCTAAAAAACCGTGATACATGGGAAACTTACCGTATCCACGGTTACTGTGTCTTAACGTGTACACGCTATAACCACCTAAGTAACCGCGGATAGTGACCCGTAACCGTGTGTGTACACGCTAAGCTTAGCGTGTACACGGTTACACGCGTGTACACAGTTCGTATCGTGTAACCGTGCTCAGCCCTAGAATCGACCCTAACGGGGATATGACTTGAACTTACTTGCATCTCCAAGATCTGCAACCATTGCATAGCATCATTTTGTGCTTCCTTTTGCGCACTATTGTAAATCCGTAATTTGGCATTTATTGTTTGAAGAACATACATACATTTAGTTTGACATTAACGAAATCATTCGTCTGGTCTCATAGTGTAATGGTTAGCACTAGAGGGGTCGGACTCTGAATCCAGCGATCCAAATTCAAGTCTCGGTGAGACATTTTTTCTATAATTGTTGCAAATTTTGTCGCTTCGCATTTTATTACTTGATTATATATAATTCAACAACTATATAGTATATACCTAGTGCTGGTTCAGAAACTTCGGAGCTACTCAGCGGCAAATATGTGCAGATAGTGTTTGTGACCGGCCGCGAAAGCCGCCGACCGGCTCCGGCCGGCCGGCGGCCGGCTGTGAACGGCCGGCCGGCTGGTAAAACCAGTCCAAAGTGTCATTTCGGCATAAACTTAGCCTGCCGGATTGTTATGCCGGCCTAATTTTGTCAGTCGGTTGAGTCTGGCTGGCTGGCCAGTGTTTTTAACCGGCCGGCCGGCTGATTTTAGCCGGCCGGCCGGCTGGCTTTGCCCGGCCGGCCGGCTGGCTTTGCCCGGCCGGCCGGCGCCGGCTTTTTTCGGCCGGCCGGCGACCATCAGGCCGGCCGGCCGACAATTCCGGCCGGTCACAAAAACTATGTGCAGAATTCTAAATAAAATCAGAGTTGTCACTCAAATGACCACCGTGTTTAATACTTCCTTTGGAATAGACAATAATGATGCCAAAACTCGGCGTCACAATGTAACCACTGCTGACTCGGCAGAAGAGCTCAATCTTGTGAGATTCTAATAGGGTTAGTTTTTGGCCACTGCATCTTATCTACTGCGCTACCAAGCTGGCCAATGGGAAGAGATCCCTACTCTTCCAATGACGTACCCTTTTTGAATTACCTAATGAGCTAAATTTACTCCTTATAACAACCTCACTTGTTCTGCAATCAGCAAAACCATTTCTGTTAGCTAAATGAGCCGGATTCTCCTGCTGTAGCTCGGCTATAGCCAGTTCTTGGAAGGCTGTAGTACAACGCTTCCACAGGAATCGGCTATTAGCGCTATAGCCGTGTTTTCGCTAGGAATCGCCGGATTCGCCGGCTATAGCTCGGCTATTGCTGGTTGAGATCGGTGCTCTAGCAAAAGAAATTTGAACCCTTTTATTGATAATATTGAACGATAGGGCTTCAAGGTGGCCTGTAGCGCAACAGGAAGGCAGTTCGACTTCTAGCCATTAGGTTGGCCGTTCGATTCTGACAGACCACACTACTTTTTATAATCCGTAATTTCAATGCTAGAGCACCGATCTCAGCCGGCAATAGCTGAGCTATAGCCGGCGATTCCTAGTCAAAACACGGCTATAGCGCTAATAGCCGATTCTTGAGGCGTTGTCTTCATGACCTTCAAGAACTGGCTATAGCCGAGCTACCTATAGCCGGAGAATCCGGCGATTCCTAGTTAAAACACGGCTATAGCGCTAATAGCCGATGCGCGTTGTACTTGTACCCCTTCTATACTTCTACATACATACATGTATACATGTGTATATATATATATATATATTTTTTTATATATATATATATATATATATATATATATATATATATATATATATATATATATATATATATATCCTTACTTACGTAACTTTTTGATTAAAGCAAAGACACTGTATTAGCTAGAATACAAGGGGGGAAGGGGGGCGTGGTTCGCCTGACAATTTGACTGTCTCTGGGCAAGCCCTATATAGTATATAGGCGATGGGTCTGTAGGCCGGGAGGGAGGTAGGGTGGTTCCTATCGCAGTTTTACTGTCTCAGGGAGTCAGGGGTAGGTGTAGATTCCCGCTTTGCTCAGTGAAGCTAGGAGGTAATGTGCAAAAAATAGTCTACAAGGACAGCGCGGGGTTAAATGCAGCTGGTCGCTTTATCTGTCTGAGTGGGTATAATAAATCGCGATACATGGGAATGTGACCGTGAATACTGTAACCGTTTACTCTAAACTTAAGACACAGTAACCGTGGATACTGTAACCGTTTACTCTAAACGGATACTGTAAACGGTTACCCTAAACGGATAGTGTAAACGGTTACACTATCCGTTTTCCGACTTCGTGTACCCGTTAAGAAAAATGTTCGTTAGGCTGCTGGATTCATGCATATTAGCCTACAACCGTGCGCAAGTGATTTATTTGCCTGTGTGTTACTTCATATTATACGCATGCGTGTGCAAGCTATATTCTTCAAGATATAGAAAGGCATATATATACTGACAGCTCAGCGTTGTCCCAGTTGTGGTAGCTTGCTGGTCTGCAGATATAGAGATGGGTGGTTCGAATCATCCCAGGGTCATTCCTCTGGGCACTGGGCAGATGCTGTATAGTACAGAATCCCCCTCTGCTTCTTGACGTTGTAATCGTGTAACCGGTTAGTACCCGTGTAACCGTTTAGTAACCGTGTAACCGTTACACGGTTAGTATCCGTGTAAACGGTTACACGGATACTTAGCGTGTAAACGGTTACACGGATAACTAGCGTGTACACGCGGATAATAGCAGTAACCGTTAGTTAGCTTGTACACGCGGTTAGTAACCTATGAAACTAACCGTGTACACGGATAGTGATGTTGTAACCGTGCCCAGACCTAGTCGATTCATATATATATATATATATATATATATATATATATATATATATATATATATATATATATATATTATATATATATATATATATATATATATATATGTGTGTATTTCTGTATGGCACGTCGGACAGTGGCACATATGTACGGGCAAACGGATGAACGGACGTCCGGAACGGCAGAACGAATAAATTCAGCCGTCCAGCAGTTCCTATGTCTGTTTATTCAAGTTCGGAAACAGTCAAAAATGGTTGCACCACTAGAGAAAACGAAACATGTGATATCGCTACGAACAGAATAGATTTGAAAAAGCTCAGCACCTAAAACTGTTTCTGAAAACTTATATCACCCGACCCTAAGTCAGTTACTAAGAGAGCCAGCCTCTGCTCCGGAACAGAACGGCAACACGTAGAAAATTTTTAATCAAATGAGTTGCAGTTAAAAATAACAATGAACAACAATCAAAAGCAACAGAACAGATTCAATTCACAACGAACACAAAGTATATAAGGAATAATGAGTAGACTTTCGAAATTTAGCAAAAACGCAGACAATCTCATTCAAAAATGCCTAGACTCTAGAGCCTTTTTTGCAACCGCTCATATAAATAGATTCAATGAAAATTCTATTACTTAATAACTTATCTCAAACTTATAGCAGATATAAAAACTTTTTTTACACCTGGAGGGGTCAAAACTACTTGATAATATTACCAATATTGCTAAACCTCCTGCTCAGTTCGACACTTAAAGCAAGGCACCCCCCCATTTGAAGACAACAGATAGGGAGGTACCCCCGTCAGTTCAAAATACTGAAGAAACTACATTATGGGCAATGCGGGTGTGACTTCTCTAGTGTATTGAACTGAGGGGGGTACCCCCATTGAAAACTGTACAAAAACAGGGCTATTTTGAGCTCCGCAATGGACTCAAGCACAAAGCATACTAGGGAGTGTGTCATACTCTTCCTATTATGTACTCTTGCTAACACTCCTGTACAACTTCATTTTCACAGACGACACGAGTTGATGACAAAACAACTTTTTAACTCTTTAACCTAATCCATTTAACCCACTTTATCTAAAAACGTCACTTCCCGTCTGATTCAGACATCAGACGATCTGAAAACATCCTATTCCCAGCCCAAATTGACGGCCGTTTCAGCGATATGATTGCGCACAATCTGATCCAAGACAGCGTAGATATCCTTGCACGCTTTCACAGAGCAATCTAGCAATTTCTCCAACTTCTCATTGTGTAATCGCGACGTTAGTTCCAGCAGAACTATTTCCTCTGATTTCGGCAAAATGGCCATACTCAGCTGTGGCAGGCTTCCCATGGACTCTTCCGCATAGTTCACATCCACTATCGGCTGGTCGTCCAACCAGCTACAGGCCGCTGCGCAGACATAATCCTTCATTGGGACACCGGCGTCGATTAAGGCCAAGCTAGCCGCATTAATGCAAGCCACCAAATTGCTACCATCCGACTGCAGAATCTCGCAATAAATGTCCAGCTGAGAGCGAGGGTAGGCAGTGGTCAAAATGGCCGCACTGAAGGTTTTGGACAAATGTTGCGCAAACTCTTGCGATTTTCTATCTCCCCTGGGCCTTAGCTTTCGCTCCCCCCCGCTAAAAGTAGCCATGCTATACTGACAATTAATGTAGACTCGGTCGTGCAAGGCTTTCGAGCGATTGCGTCTGAACTCGTGCGGTCCGTAGACGGCGGCCAGAACTTTGGTTAGACCCAGTTCCAGGTAGGCAGAGCCGTCCGCCTGATGATAGACGCCCAGTCGTCCGCGAATCCGACGCAACTCTTGCGGCTTGCGACCGTCGCTACGAAACCCTTGCTCGGACAAAATCTCCATCTCGAATAAAACCTGCAAATAAATAAAAGTCAAGTTAGAATTTGAGTAACTGACAATTATATGCGGAAATCAATTAAGTAAAATTTAGTACTTAGTGAATATAATATAAAATGATGAATTCTCTATTAATTAATAGCATTACTTAAATAACTGGCTAAAAAGCCACTATTAAGGACCAAAAGAATATACTGCGCATAAAATTACTAGTGATATACCATGCAATAGTAGCAGATATATACTACAGGAATTATGAATTCCATTTTTAATACCTTTTTATCTTAAAAATCAGCATTCTAAATATCAAGTTGGTTTAAAACGAGAAATGTTTAGGATATGAAAAACATTTTCATTTTTCAAGCATGCTAAAAAACTAATTCACTAACATTAGCGAGAGCGGACACGACAAAAGATAGTCATCTATCCGCGGGCTTTATATACCAGCTTTACTAGCTTTCCAGTAAAATAATAGCACGTTTAGCTAAATGCTTTCAGAATTCAGACCAACAAAATCAGTTCTGCGCAGGGGTTTGGGTTTGACCAGCTTCCGCGTTGGCGTATTGGCGTTGCATAAAGGCCGGTCCTAGTTCTGTGAAAATCGTCACCAGACGGTGATTCACGTTCATATGCTTGGCAATGCACTTGTCCAGACAAACAGCCTGAAACAATAAAAATTATGAATAAGAAAAAATAATAAATAAATAATAAAATAAAAATAAGCTAGCAAAAACCGGAACTTGATCTTAAAAGTGTATTATTGCATTTTAGAGTTCAGATGTCAATAAACATTCAGGCCAGAGTTTTTTTTGTTCCAAATTATGTTCTTTAGAACACCATTTTCTAAAAAAGAACAGCAAAAAATAAAAAAGAACAACCGTAGAACAGCCAGCTGCAGCCGTGTAAAACCCCAGAATCGCGTCTACAATGCACCAAAAATGTGTTTAATTTTAAAAAATTTTCTGGGGACTGCTATTATCAAGAGTACATAATAGCTTCTCAGTCTATATAGAAGAAGAGTGAGACACTCTCCAGCCTGCCTGTGTTATAGCACAGACAGATGCGCTGGTCGTTTTCAGGCTACATGTTGACATTCTATGCAACATGTGACTGGCCAATCAGAAGCGAGCTTCTATTCTCTGATTGGCCGACGCCTGTGCACGTGCTCCAATCATAAAACGGGATGGGGATAAAGGCTAATAACTCATTATTTATTCATAGTCTGCTTGTAAAAACATTAAAAAAGGTTTGCAAATACCTTTGGGGATATTTTGGCAAACTTTCAGCGAAATTGATTGAGAAACTTTGAAGAAATTCAGAAAAGTTTATATATATCTCAAAAGTTTCTCAATCAATTTCGCTGAAAGTTTGCCAAAATATCCCTAGAGGTATTTGCAAACCTTTTTTAATGTTTTTGCAAGCAGACTATGAATAAATAATGAGTTATTAAGCTTTTAACTCTATCTTAATGCTTATCAACGCATCAGCGATTATATACTAAAGTGTGTTACGCAGGGAATCTACGCGCTGATTGGCCAGTCACATGTTGCATAGAATGTCAACATGTAGCCTGAAAACGACCAGCGCATCTGCCTGTGCTAGAACACAGGCAGGCTGGAGAGTGTCTCACTCTTCTTCTATATAGAGTGAGACGCTATTATGTACTCTTGCTATTATGTTCTAATGGTCTCTCTCTAGGGATCTTAAAAGAGCGACTAGACTGAACACTGAACAGTTTATTCTTTTCTTCAGTTTGCAGTGCTGCGAATGTGTATAGCACTAGGGTACTTCATGGTGTTTAAAAGCTGCATTTAACAGCGTAAATGTACACGGGGATGGGGTGTGAGACGGGGTTCAAGGAGCAGAGGGCGCGTGGTTTGACGTTTATTCAGGGGACTTTATTGAACTTACAAAAATACAAAATTGTCAGTATGAAATTTTTAGCACAAATTTGTCGTTTTCCTCAATTTTTCACATTGCCGAGGTGCTCCTTTCTTTTCAAAACCCTGGCTAGTCTAAACACACCTTAACAATTCTAAACGTACGGTATATAGATCGTCATTATATATATATATATACTTATGTATATATATGTGTATATATATGTATATATATATATATATATATATATATATGTATGTATATATATATATATGTATATATATATATATATATATATATATATATATATATATATATATATATATATATATATAAATTTTGGGTTGCCTCTCAGCCCCAATTTTGCAGACCCCCTGATCGACCGAAAATTTATACCGTAAATTTTGTATATTATACAATATTTCAAAAAATGCCATTTACATCCAATTTTTTCACAATTCTTGAAACCCTCTCCAACTGCCCTCTCGATTCTGCCACCCCCCAAACCCACCCTCATACATGGATTGGGCATACCGGGGGGGGGGGGTCGGAATGAAGAAAATTCCTGCCCCCACCTGAAATATTTTCCCAGTGAATTTTTATATACACAAGCTGCCCCCTTTGGTTTTTCTTGCCCCGAAGAAAAAAATCCCTGATACGTCTCCAATTGACCAAATTTGGCCTAAAAATCAAAATTTACCCCCAATTTCCCCCCCCCCCCCCCCACCCCCCCGCCCCCCCCCCCCCCCCCCCCCCCCCCCCCCCCCCCCCCCCCCCCCCCCCCCCCCCCCCCACCCCCCCCCCCCCCCCCCCCCCCCCCCCCAGTTTCTAAGAGCTGCCGCCCACCCCTCGCGGCTGCAGCGAAGAAACAAAAAAAAACCAGAAAAAACCCCCCCCCCAAAAAACAAAAAAAACCCCACACAAGGGCCCCCCCCCCCAAAAAAAAAAAAAAAACAAAAAAAAAAAAAAAAATTTAAAACTTTCAGTAAAAAAGAACAAGTCATCGTAAAAAAGAACAAGTTTTGAGCAGTAGTCGATTTGAAAAAAAACCCTGATTCAGGCCATTTTCGTGTGCCCAGAGGAGTAATTTTTTTCGTAATCCTGATGAGCGAAACAACGGCTGTAAGCATGACTCTACCCTAAGCCTCCACCTAAACCCAGCTTTTAGGTGACAAAAAAATATACACGTGTATGAGGGGAGATGCACTGAAATGGTTCGGGGGCAGGTCCCCGAAGGTCAGACAAAAAGTGTAAAAAAAGTAATTTTTTTATGCTGTGAAATTTACAGTTTTTTAGTCAATTATAGAGGCACCTCAAAATTTGGCCATAAAGCCCCTAAAATTTGGTACCTGCTACATGACATGGCTAAAACCCTAGGGGTGGATTTCACGAAGGTGGTTTTACTAAACCATTGGTTTTACGTACGTTTTGCATGATTAGCACATAATTTCATTACAAAATATCGAATGATTCGTTACGAATTTCGTAGATTTTCTTAAACCATTGGTTTAGCTCAGTTGAAATTTCAGCAAAACAGAGACCTGCTGTGCTGCAGGTTTGAAATTTGAACTGAGCTAAACCAATGGTTTAAGAAAATCAACGAAATTCGTAACTAATCATTCGATATTTCGTAATGAAATTATGTGCTAATCATGCAAAACGTACGTAAAACCATTGGTTTAGTAAAACCACCTTTGTGAAATCCACCTAGAGTCTAAGCCAAAGCGCACAATATGTTTCCAATTTATGCAACAAAAAACTGTCTAAAAAAGTCTATCATCTGACCCACCTCAGAGTCCAATAGCGTTCGTCCGTTCAGATCACAGACGCAGTGAGAGAAGCAGGCTTCTGTCAGAGTGTTGTAGACCAGCAGAAAATCACGCAGCTAAAAAAATAAATCCACAAGTCCAGACAAGAAGCAGCATAAAAATTTACGGCCACCCTCCTATATCCAAAATCTGAGCCCACTGAATTTTGATCTGCCTTTTTTACCTTTTTTCGAAATAAAAAGCAAAGAGTATGTTGAAACTTTTGAGTGCAAAAAGGAGAAAAAATAGTTATATCACCGAAAATGTCAATTTTTCCAGTGCTCACTACAAAAATACTTGTTTAATGCTACAGTATATCCACTGAAAGAAAAGATCTCAAAGTTTGACAACGCTCTAAGCATTCATTCCACTTTTGCCTCTGGCCGGACTCCCTCCCACGTATGGAACCAGATTTTGAGAGGAGGGGTGTGCCCCATCCCACCCACCTTCTTGGCATGTCCGCACCAAATAATAATAAACCATAACTAAGCAAATAAATATATTTTAGTGAAAACCAACAGGTCAACTTAGTGAACTTTTTGTGTAATCTTACAATCATGGGTGATTGGAAGATCTTTCGTACCGGCTGGATGACAGTTGTAACGGCACAATTTCAGGTTTGCCTTAATTGCCATTACATTAGGCGTAGGCTTGGGTATTTTTCTCCAATCACCCACTTCAAGAAACCACATTGTTTTATCAGAAAGAATGTTGAACGACCATATATACGCTTTCGCTTTCTTACTGTAACTAATTTTTTAGTCCAATGAGCTGATGCCGCGATTTATTGATAAAAAAATTACTCCAAATAGCGTTGCAATACATATATATTATATACATATATACGTACAAGAACTCTGTAAATTACTGGTTGCAACTATTTTAACATGTTTTGAGCTTTGTCCTTATCAGGACTTTGGCGTTTCAATTCAAAAGGTCCAATGTAAACAGCAATCTAAGAACTATCGTCAACAAATCCAAAAAATGAATCTTACACTTCTTGTATCTTGAGTCATCAACAGAAAAACAGAGTACTTGGGATGGGTCTGAAAAATAAAAAAAAACTACTTTTACGCAGCCAAAATCACACGTGAGTCGGAAACTAAAATCAGAAAAAAACGGATTCATACTTGTCCTTGTCCCCAAGCAATTTCAGAAAAATAACATCGCCGAATATGCCATTTTTTTGCATGACGATAGTTAAGGTCGCTTTTAGACCGTATACAAATAATTAGCTCAGAAGCATTTGTCAATTTTTCACTGCAGCTGACCGAAAATTGTCCTTGTCCGGTGTCCTTAAGGACAAGTATGAATCAGCTTATCGAGGTTGAACCTCATAAGCCGGCTAAATATATACGCATGCGTAGAAAAAATGCACCAAAAAAATTAAGTGCAAGTATATTCCTGGCGTCTTTCACAACCGGTATAAACCGAGTTTAATCCAGATAACTATGATGACAAAAAACTACCCAGGTCCCAGACTGTAAAAAATTAAAGTTTTGACCCAAGTTACTGACTACCGAGACAAAACGTAACTAATTTTTGGAGACTACATAATACACTACTAAGGCAGCCGAAATTCTATTGAACTCAAGACTTACTCCCAACCCAAGATACAGCAATTTTGTATTGTAACACGGGGGGTATTGGACGGTCTAAAACCAGATAATTGGCTTAGACAAGGGCAAGCAAAATTTCTATATGGGCTCTTGAAAATGGGCATTTCTATACGTTTTATCAAATTTTTATCTAACCTTCAACAAGTTTTTCCGCGTTTTTCAAATTTAATTTCAATAGTTCGTCGAATTTGTGCCCATTTACCATTTACACAATGGGTACTTGGTAAAAATCAAAACGTCGGTTTGGGAATTCCTAGACTATGCTTTATAAACTATGCTTTATATATTATGTGCTAAAAATAAATACACTAAAAGTCAAACAAAGTTATCAGTTTTCAAAAAAGACAACAAACAAATTGAAATAAATCTTTACTGAGATAACAACATAAACTCCGACTATAACAATTCTAAGCGTTTACTAGCACACCACACAAAACAAATGCCAAAAAACAACTGCCCTCGCCCTGCCGAAGATGACAGAATCTTAATCTCTATTGGATTAAGCGGATTAGACACCGCAAAAAACAGTTTTAAAATTACTAACAGAAAACTGAATTATTTAAAAGAATGGCAGAATAGTGAATACTGAACAGAGAAGACATTTCTCACAGGTGTTTTGCAAAATAAGTAATTTCACCTGAAAACTGCCAATTATACCGGAGTCCGAAATTAATCAATAATTACTATCAAATCAAAGATGCACACATTAATATAGGGGAAGGGGGTGAGTGATTCACATTTTCGAGACTGAAACAACTTACACAGCCCGTACAAGTCTTACCCACCGCTCACCCCCCTAGCTTTTTTTCACCACCCATCGCTACAAGCATACATGTATGAGGGGGAGATGGGGGGGACACCCCCCAAAATCGAGGAGCCGGGGGGGAGGGTCCCCAAAAATTGAGCAAATTTTAGAAAAAATGGCCCTTTTTTGCGAAATTTTTACAAATTTTTGCAAAATTTAGGGTATTTTTTGTCGATCAGGGGGGAGGGTACCCATAATTTGGCCGGAGAGGCCCCCCCAAAATTTTTACCCTGTTACATGTATAACTACTACAAGCGTTTCTAATCAAAATTAATTTTATCCAATAATCTCACCCGCAAAATCGTTTACGACATAGACGAAGAAAACGGAACAATAAATCAACAAACAAGGAAGACACGTTAAAAAAGTCTGCCGACAGGAGAGACTGCACTCTGCTAAAAAGTGACTAAGTCCAATCAGGCAAATATAAAGCCCGGTTCATACTTGTCCTTAAGCAAGGACACAGGGACAAGAACAAACTTTGGTCAGCTGCTGTGAATAAGCGTTTCGGCTAATTTTTTGCATACAATCTGGTAGTGACCCAAACTTTATTCATGCGAAAAAATTGCCTTATTTAGACAAACAGTTTTCTTGGAATCGCTTAAGGACAAAACAATAGGGACAAGGACAAGGACGAGTATGAACCGGGCCTCACAAAACAAAAACACTAAACGGTTCTTTTAATGATTCACGTACAGTTTAAATCATCGATAGTTAACCACACGTTTACCAGTACCAGTGTTTAAGTTGACTAGTAATAAATCTCATACAATCGACTCTCAAAACAATGCTACAGCTACGCCCTTTAGATTTAGTGAATTAGAATTAGACTTGAATTTATTCAATAATTAACAGCACACCATAACGTAACCGGTCGAAACTAAGCCAATATCAAAATTTTGCACAAAAATGCGCCAGACATTTCGAATAAATTAGCTCGCCGTTAAGAGGGTCGATTGCTGTTACAGTTGACATAGGCAGGCTAGTAGACATGACAGCCAGTCTCTAGTCATTTTAATAACTAGTTTGGCCATTTAGCCTTCATGAAGTATTGCCGCAGACCATCACTTATACCAATTATGTACTAATTAATCAGTTAATGATATAGTGCTCATTTTTCCGCACGTTTGTTTAAGCTATAGCAAAAGAAAATCAAGGATCCGATCCAACCAGAAAAAGATCGAAAAATATTAGGCCAGTCACACCTCGAGAGTAGAAATCTTTTTGTATAAAGGTTTCCCCCAAAAGTTTGTCAGGTACCAAGCGAACGATTAATATATAAACGTATATATATATACCACTTCCTCTCTAGTCCAAGTCTAATAGGCTATCCAACAGCCAACGAATGCTCTACTAAACTATTATCAACTAAAAAAAACTACTTCATATAATATATTATACTAAAAAACGTATCAATGTTGCATTTCCTGACTTCGTTCCGCGCCTAGGCCCAAGCGTTCGTACTTCAGTCGCATATAGGCCACCTTCATTCGATCCCATGCGTTTCCGAATGAGTCCAGCGCCGGCCGGACATCGAGTACGGAAAAGAGTCCCGTTTCCGGATCCACCGGTCCTCCGTCATAGTAGTCGATCACATAGTGGACGTCTTGGCCGCAGCGGTCCACAATCCAGTCGTGTCGGTCAAAGGGCAGGTCGTAGCCCATCCAGGATCGGATGCGAGCCCGGGGCGAAAATTTGGTGGCATTGCCGCGAAAGCTGCGCAGCCGAGGCGCGTCACAGTCTCGGGCGTGTAAGGCTTCCCATTTCAGGATCTCCTTCCAGGCGTTCTCGTTGTTGTTGTTGTGAATGCGAATGATGTGCGCCATGTCGTTCTGTAATGAAAATTCATGGAACCAAAAACTATAATAAAGCCTGACCAAAAATAATTACTGAACCCTGAGATAAAACGGGTGGCGTGATTTTTGTGACTACTCGCTGTATATACTCTTGATGCTTGCAATTCGTTCTTTTCGCAATGAAATCATGTTTCGTTTTCTCTCAGGGTTTTTTGGTCAGACTTAGATAAACAAAAGATAGTTCACCGGATGCTCCAAAACAGAAATAGTCTGTACCTGCCATGATGACATACATGTTACCTAAACATCTTTTGGAGCTCATTTGGGCCAAGGTGCAGTGCAATTGAAATTTATACGCCCCCCCCGCCACTTTTGATCATCCCCCCAGTCCCCCACTGACGAAACTAAAAATAATGCCATTACACATACCATACATGTAACAGCATTAAAATTTTGGGTACCCCTCCCCCCTGGAAGGACCCTCCCTCTCCCTCCCCTGAGTCAACTCATTTTTGACCCCCCCCCCTCTCAAAAATGACGCAATTTTTAACCTTTTTGACCAAAAAACACTGATCTTGACCATTTTGGCGAAATTTTTGCTTAAAATTCACCAAAAAAATGTCGATATTTTCGAATGTTGGCCAAAATTTTGCTCCCGCCGGGACCCTCCCCCCCCCTTTTCCCCCTGGTGGGACCTCTTTTCCCCCTGCGGGACCCCCCCGAGACCGTATTTTTGGGGGGGATCTGCCCCCCCCAATCCCCTCTTCCAACTGTATGACACATACTACATAACGTGCCTTAATATACCACTTCCATGCCAGAGAACGTTGCAGGGGTCTGGAGACGGTAGCTCATATAAAAAATGAAAACTTTTGATAATCTATGCGAGCCTACCTGTTTAATATCATCCGTTTTCCAGCGCCATCCCTTCTTCAGCATGGCATTCCAGAACATCTGCTGCGAGGGATAAACCCAGCGGTCCGGGGCGTCCTGGGGGGGATCCGCTCGGGGGATGGAGGAAATCAAAAATTACAATATCACAATTATAATCAACTTATATAACTCATAATATATATGTGATCAATTAAATAACATTAAAATTATACATAAATAAAACAAACGGACAGTTTTAGTTTTTTATTTCTGAAGTTTTGTGGATTTTTTTGTTGCTTTTTAGTTTAGAAACCAATGTGTATTTTTTCGCAAGTGCATTTTAAAACATTATGGCCCCAGCCTCTTTCTGGGTACGCCACTGCATATCTCCTACTACAAAAACTGATCCAACATACATATTATATATATATACATACCTGTCGTTCGACGGGCAGGGGAAAAGGCTGGTCAGGAGCGGGCTGTTGGTTGGGCAAGTGCATCATGTTGGAGTAGTCAAAGTCCTCCATGGGGCAGCTGGAGGCCGAGCTTTGCTGGGCAGCCTTGTCGGCGTGCGGACATCCCGATCGGCCGGCCGACTCAGCACTCGACGGCTGCTTGGCCGACGTACTCTGGCAAAAGCCTACTAGAAAGGGTCCCAGTCCCATGGCCTGCAATATAATATATCAACATATATATATATATATATATATATATATACTATACAGTTTCTGACCCGCCCCCAGATTTTGGATTTTGATACAAGGGCAAGCAAGATTAGAGCCAAGGTATATATACAAGGGCAAGCAAAATTTCTATAAAATCAGCTCCTAAATCAGGGTAGGCGCAATAGCGCCTAACCCTAGAATAGGAACGACACACCACTTTGCGAAATTTTAAAATGAAATTTTTTAATAACTAAAAATTTAAACAAGCAAATCGGTTTTAATTTGGTGTGTGCACGTGCCTGGGAGAGGGCTACATGCTGGCCAAATTCCAGGCAAATCGGCCAAGTATTACCCGAGATATAAAAAAAATCGCCTCCCGCAAACTCGGATTTATTTTTCCGTCTTTTTTTCCCCGACTCATAACTCTAGAAATCCCTCTTGGCGAGACACTTTTTTGTGTTTTTTACATTCGTTCTGGTTGGGAATAGTGTCATTAACAAAATGGTGTTCTAGGCTTTTGCCGTTTTGGCTGTGCTGGGAGGGGGCAAAGCCCTTTTTTGGGCCACGAAAAATGGCGAAGTCAAAAATTCAATGGCACCAGCTTTTGAGTCACGCAAACAGCCCAAGTCTGATCTCTTGCATGCATGGTAGTGTAGTGGGGTCGTAGTCATACGTGGGCAGCTACCGAATTCTGGGGGCGAGAGCCACCTGGGGGGGGGGGGTGCGGAGCAACTTTACCGGCTTCTTTGCTTCGTGAGCCACCATTTTTCGCTTCGTGAGCCACTAATTTTTGCTTCGTGAGCTACCTTCAAAACATTCTGGGGGGGGTGACGGACCTGCCTGGGGGGGGGGTGCGGGTGCCTTCTGGGGGGAGTTGAAACCCCCCCCACACCCATGTATGGTTGTAGTGCGTCTCCCCTTTTGGAGTCAATGGTGCCACTGTAGCCCTGGGGAGGGGGCCGGGACGGTAATTTACGTGTATAGGGGGTAGGCTACCTGTGGGCAGTGCAGCCAAAATGGTTATAGATGGAGACCTGTCGTTTTGTATGCGAATATAAACCCATGTACTGTGCATTCCAGCGTGATATTAATTTTGCTGTCAGATTTACCTAGTAGCCAGAACTGGTGTACGGTGTACTCCCATCTGACAACCTTAAAACATGGTTTTTCATGACTTTATCAATAGATTACGCTTTTATGGACAGCCGCTGGTTCTATATTTGTATTGCATCTTAATGTACAGGCGCAGTGGTGTCAGTGGATACTGTTTGATCCGCGTCGCGTGCGCTGTTCCACTTTGGTAACCCTAACAAAGTGCCGAAATGGTAAATTTGACCAAATTTTTGAATTTTGTCAGTTTTGTTGTAAAACGGTGGAAAAGGTTAGTTTGAGTTGAGTGAATTAGTCGAGTGAATGAGTTGAATTTTGAGTTAATTGAGAAATTTAAATGAAATACCTGTATAATCTGTAGAGTATTAATACTTTATATATATATATATATATATATATATATATATATATATATATATATATATATATATATATATATATATATATATATATATATATATATATATATATATATATATATATATATATATATATATATATAATCTATAATACACCCACAGTTTAACAGGGGGTTTAACCCCCCCCCCCCCCCCAGAATTTTGAATTCGGTACAAGGGCAAGCAAATTTTGAGCCCCGGTACAAGGGCAAGAAAAATTTCAACAAAACTGGTGTTAAATATGAGCATTTCTATCAAATTTATGCAGTTTTAATCCTATTTTTGGCCTAAATTTTCAAAAATCGTCAATTTTTAACCTAAAAATTTTGGCCACATTTTTTCGGTCAATTTTTCGCTAAACCACTGCCATTTTTTATCAGACTTGGTACAAGGATGGTCAAAATGTCGGTACAGGACCCCCCAGATTAGACCCTCGTGTTAATGTATGAATACACCTGACCTGTCCTGAGTGCTAGTCGTCAAAAATGTTTTTCCTAATTATTCGCGCGAATAGGCTGCAGAAAGCACTACCGTGTGGCACGGCGACAGCTATTCTGACGCAACTCTTGTCCGCTTCATTTAGCAAGCTGAATTTCCCTATTCGGCTGCAAAACTTGTCCCGGGTGTTTGACAAGCTTAGTAGCATTTTCCGCTATAGATCAGCCAACTTCCCAATTCAACCCAAACTGCTGCCCTTGGTGAAAGGGCATTTTTATAATAATATACAGTTGGGGGAGGGAAAATTGTGGACCTATTTTTTTGAGTAGAGCACTTCGGAAAAAGCATTTTTGCTTCAAGAAACCCTATTTCATTTTTTGGATTTTTTGAGATATGACCCCCAAAATCTGAACCCACAGTGAGGGACTTTTTCGCAATTTTTTCGGAAACCTGTGTTTTTCCGTCCTAAACCTTTTTAAATGGAGTCGGAATAATTTTTACAATTTCTTCAAAACAAAACAATAAACAAATCAAAACAACAATAAAATCAAAACAAAGGCACGTTGACCCCGTTCCTTACGAAAAATTGGCCAAACACCCAATCGTATAATTTTTGACCAAATTCACACTGGGCCTCAATACAGGCTTGGAAGCGCTTAGGCTTAGGCCCGAATTCACATACTAAGAGTTATTCACATACTAACGCTAAGCGTTTGCTAAGTGTTAGCGCTTAATTTGTACTCAACTGTTATTCACAAAATAAACGCTTAAAAATTAGTGTTATACTAAACTTAGCGTTTAGCAACTTTTGTGCTTAGTTTTGGCTTTGGCTTGGAGTGCGCTCCCTGCTTGATGTGGATCCGGAATTCGTTATTTATCGGCATTTCCATTTGGTATTTATAAATTCGATTAAAGATTTATTTAAATTACTATTTCTTATTAATAATATGTATTTTTTTCGAACTATACAATTGTAAAAAATGTTTTCAGCAGGTGGATTCCTGAAAAATGCAAAATCAGCTCTACATGTTTCAGGGGGCATATCGTGAAAAATATAAATTTTCAAATAGAAGTTCTTGAAGAAAAATTACTTCGATTAAGATGCTCTACACAAAAATGCAAAAAAACGAATTTCGACAACAAAGTGCATTTTTTATTTTTGGCGATTAAACGAGCAAAATGGATCGCATTGGTCGGAAAATGTCACTAATATATCCTAAATTGCATGCCCTTCCTTCCCAGATAAATTTCAGATACTTTTTACAAGAATTTCAGATAAAATTTACCTGATATTTACAGATGTGAAAAACATGTGAATTTTCTCTGAAACTCGTGTAAAAAGTATCTGAAATTTATCTGAAAAGCCAGTAACATTTTTTTCAGATAAAATTCAGAGTCTCTGAATTCTGGGTGAAATTCTCTGAATTTCCCCTGAACTTCTCTGAAATTTATCTGAATTTTCTTTGAAAGTCTGTAAAATGTCTCTGAATGGAAAGGGTAAAACACATCTGAAAAATCCGTAACCGAAAAAATTTTACAGAAAATTCAGATTTCCTGGTTTTCCTGTGTAGAACCTCCCTTACTCTCCCTACCCCTTCCCCACACCATCCACTAACTAAGCGCTTAGCGCTTAGGGAGCTCCCGAGGTCCCTAAACTTAAGGGGGCGCTCCGGGAATCGGGGGTTACATCAAAAATTGGCAAAAAAATTGGCAAATGTCAAACTTTACTGTACATATATGTACTATGGCACAAAAGTAGGGATGTACTTGTACCGAAAATTCGGTATTCGGTATTCGGTTTTCGGCCGAAAAACGGGTATTCGGTATTCGGTACCGAAAAGTCAGTTTTCGGCCGAATACCGAATAGTTAGAAAAGCATGAAAATTGCAAATCAAGGAACGTGTAGAATAAGAACTCATTTAGTTTATCCTTCAATTAGCACTACACTTCGACCTGATATGTACACAAAAAACATTAAAACTATCTATTTTAGCTAATAACCTCTAATTAGCATTTGTGAGGCCTATAACAGAGCACATACATATCTGCGTGAATTTTTGATGGAGGCTTATCAGTATTGTCAAAACCCAAAAAAATTGAAAATGCCAGCAAACTCTGCAAGGTTCACAAGCAGTTTACTAACTGTCCCACTTCACTCCAAAAACAGCCCAAGACCCTGAGACAGCCGGGGTGAACAGGGATTAACCTTCATGAAAGATAACAGCAAAGAACACAAAAGCCGTAAAGTTGCAGGTGTCTGAGAGCTTGGGGTAGCAGCCTTCAAAAACAGATAGAAATTCTTTTGATTTTCAGGCCGAATTTGTTCCGTTGGAGACGTATATATCGGAAATTTTTTATTCATCGGTAGCTGAAAAAGTTTGGGCCAGTTGGCCTCAATCGCTGAAAAAATTTAGTCCAATTTGGAAAAATTTAGGTCATGGCCTTAGCTATGGCATAAAAAACCACAGGTTTGCAAGAAGCAAAAAGTTGACTACACGACGGGGGTATATTCGACAGCACACTGGCACGATACTTATTTGTATATTGGTATAATAATAAATGGCTTATATACATATGTAGCATGTTAAACATGTTTTTACGTTGAAAACATGTGAGTTAGCATTTACTGCCTAAACCGAATCTGTGCCGATATTGTGTATGTAGTTGTTACGCTCAAAGTTGCATGTTTCGGCATTGTGGTGAAATTTTTTTCGGTCCCATCCCTACACAAAAGACGTGCGTGAAGTTGGCAGACACTTTGTCAGTACAAATTCTCAAATATGATTTTTCTGCTAGCTCAGAATTTGTACTATTTTGTACCACAAGTACCACATTTTGTACTAATTTGTACTACGAGTACAAATTCAATATTCATGGAAAAGTGTCTGCTAACTTCACGCTTTGAGCCATGCACAGACAGGAGTAATGCACTATAAAATTAGTCAAACATTCGAACTTTGCAATTTTTTTACTAAACTGCGTAATTAAATAAATATTGAAACCAGCATACATTTATAAGTGTTATTTATTCGTTTTTTGACAATTTGTATGTCTGCTCTGTAGGTACTGGCTCGGTCGTATGACACAAGGCCGAATCGTCACGAGGCCGAATCGTCGCCAGGCCGAAAATGTTGCACAAGGCCGAATCGTCAGGAGGCCGAATCGTCGCCAGGCCGAATCGACTTTATTATTTTAATGTAATGTTTAGGCTTAGCTGGCACGATTTTTCCTAAAAATTTCTATTTTCTGACAAATTTCCTAAGCCTAAGCCTGAGCCTAAGCCTCAGCCTGAACTTAAGCCTAAGCCCAAGCCTAAATTAAGCACACGTTTAAAAATGGCGATTCGGCATGGCGACGATTCGGCCTCGTGACGATTCGGCCTTGTGCAACATTTTCGGCCTAGCGACGATTCGGCCTCGTGACGATTCGGCCTCGTGTCGACACGCCACTGGCTCTTCCAACCAATTTTTCAAATGTTTTTTCTTCAAGCCAAACAACTCGAAAAAAAGCTTTCAACTTTTGTGTGTGACTTCGATACATTTTTGTCATACTACAAATATCTAAAGCTAGTTTATTATTTGGAAAATAAATATAAAGCTTACTGGTTGTGATAAAACGAAGATCTAGTAATATAAAATTTTTAATATGAAATCCTGTGATGTGTGCGATTGGCTCAAATCGTGAAGTTGGCAGACAGTTTTCCGCGAATTTGTACTCCTCGTACAAATTAGTACAAAATGTGGTAATTGTGGTACAAAATAGTACAAATTCTGAGCTATCAGAAAAAGCATATTTCAGAATTTGTACTGACAAAGTGTCTGCCAACTTCACGCACGTGCACAAAAGTACACTAGAGGCAAAATTTCAAATCACGGGATCGTGTCACGTATAGTCACACTTTATATACCAAAATGTAGCTTATGTGCTTCTCTAGTTGAACATTATTTTGTTTTTTAACATTTATGTCGGATTTGGATACAAAATGTCATTATGTGTTTTCGAAGTCGAACTCTGAGCAATAAAATTCATATAAAAAGTTTCTAAGCTTTATTTTAAAAAACTAAAAAATTGTTCAACTGCGCAGAGCCTAAGGCTATAATTGTGCAGAATTTTGTAGAAAAATATCTTACCAGCATTTTATAATCGAATGCCGAAAAATTGGTTTTGTATTCACACAGCCTATATTTGAGTCTGCTGCTTCTGAAAATGGTTTCTGGTGCGATTTTTTTGCACAGAACGCAATAAAATTGTTTTAATTTTTCATTACGACTAATAAAATCTACGTATCGTCTGTTTGCAAAACCTCAAAAAGCGTTGATGCACTGGCTTACTTGCTGAATTTGTGTAAAAGTCGAATAAAATCAGTAAATTGTCCGTTTTTTCCAAATTTTTTGCTATGGAGATATGCATGTCAAAACATCAGAAATAGTATTTTGGGCAACTTTCCTTCAAGAATGATAGGTCATTTTGGTTGTTTTTAAAAAATACGGTCGAAAACCTTGATTATCGGAGCGCTTAAGGTGGTATTTCCAGAATCGCAGTTTTTTTACGTGAGGCTTTTTTCAAAGCTCTTTTTTGGAGCAACAGGTAAAGCAGGAATAAAATGGCTGCAATTTTTCGAAACAAGATTCAAAACTGTCTACTATCACGTTTTGATCACTGATAAAATCCAAAGTTAAGACTAGCTACTCCACTGGCTTACAGGTTAATAAGCCAATGTGGTAGCTATTCTTAACCATGGTATTTTACACCAAATAAAAAATGCTCTGGGTGTTTTTGATGTAGTTTAAAAAAATCACAGTCTCTTTACTCATAGTGTATAGATCTGTCAGAAAAACGTGTCTCTGCGATTATGGAACTACCACCTTAATTCTAAGCCAAACACTAAATTTTAAGTATGTGAATACAAAATTGAAACACTAAGTTAAGCGTTAGTGTTTGCTAAGCGCTTAAATAAACACTAAGGCCCGTATTCACATACTAACACTAACGCTTAAAGTTAGTGTTTACACTAAGTGTTAGCGCTTATAAGCGCTAAGTGTTATTCACATACTTAGTGTTCATTTAAGCGCTTAGCAAACACTAACGCTTAACTTAGCGTTTCAATTTTGTATTCACATACTTAAAATTTAGTGTTTGGCTTAGAATTAAGCGCTTAAGTTTAGGGACCTCGGGAGCTCCCTAAGCGCTAAGCGCTTAGTTAGTGGATGGTGTGGGGAAGGGGTAGGGAGAGTGGGGGAGGTTTTTGGCCGCCATGAGAAGGAAGGGCATGCAATTTAGGATATATTAGTGACATTTTCCGACCAATTCGATCCATTTTAAGGGGGTAGTGTCGCGAAAGCAGTCGACTTTGCGCGACTATAAAACTTTTTCAGTAAAAGCTAGGTCATTGTTTTTTATATATTCTAAAAATATGTTTCAAGGCAATTATTTTTGCTAAGTTTCAGAAAAACTGATGCAGCATACAGTTAGCAGTGAAGTCGCAAAGTCGGAAAAATGACGTTTTGAAAACCTATTCACATTCGATAATTTCGTCACAATTAACAAATGTTTTGTTTAGATTCTTTATAAAAAGTACAAGTACATACTCCAGTTTATGCACACAAAACTTAGTGCAAATTGCTTCAGTGGTTGTGGAGTAATGGCTGTTTGAACTGTGAAACTGTGCGTAACCTGTAAAGTACTCGCAGCAATAATGATAAATTCTGAAAAATTTAGACACTTATTTTGAAATCAAAAGAAAAACGAACCTTCATTTTTCATTTTTCTTACTTGTGGCAAAAAATTGTGCGTCAAAACATTACATGTACTTCACAAGCTGGCCAATCTGATATCTGGCTTGATATTTTGAACTTTTATGTCTCTATTGTGCGATGTCTGGCTCACAAATGGTGATTGGTTAAAAATATTGGTAGATATTGGTAGTCTAGTGTCTGGCAGTATTTATTTGACACCATATGGCATTTCACCAGTTTCTCAGTGAACGTACAATTTCAAAGCAAAAAGTTCTCAGTTAGCAGCCTATGAGCAAAACTGCTTTAGCGACACTACCACCTTAATCGCCAACAATAAAAAATGCACTTTGTTGTCCAAATTCGTTTTTTTACATTTTTGAGTAGAGCATCTTAATCGAAGTAATTTTTCTTCTAGAACTTCTATTTGAAAATTTATATTTTTCACGATATGCCCCCTGAAACATGTAGAGCTGATTTTGCATTTTTCAGGAATCCACCTGCTGAAAACATTTTTTACAAATGTATAGTTCGAAAAAAATACATATTATTAATAAGAAATAGTAATTTAAATAAATCTTTAATCGAATTTATAAATACCAAATGGAAATGCCGATAAATAACGAATTCCGGATCCACATCAAGCAGGGAGCGCACTCCAAGCCAAAGCCAAAACTAAGCACAAAAGTTACTAAACGCTAAGTTTAGTATAACACTAATTTTTAAGCGTTTATTTTGTGAATAACAGTTGAGTACAAATTAAGCGCTAACACTTAGCAAACGCTTAGCGTTAGTATGTGAATAACTCTTAGTATGTGAATTCGGGCCTAAGCCTTAGCGCTTCCAAGCCTGTATTGAGGCCCAGTTTGAATTTGGTCAAAAATTATACGATTGGGTGTTTGGCCAATTTTTCGTAAGGAACGGGGTCAACGTGCCTTTGTTTTGATTTTATTGTTGTTTTGATTTGTTTATTGTTTTGTTTTGAAGAAATTGTAAAAATTATTCCGACTCCCTTTAAAAAGGTTTAGGACGGAAAAACACAGGTTTCCGAAAAAATTGCGAAAAAGTCCCTCACTGTGGGTTCAGATTTTGGGGGTCATATCTCAAAAAATCCAAAAAATGAAATAGGGTTTCTTGAAGCAAAAATGCTTTTTCCGAAGTGCTCTACTCAAAAAAATAGGTCCACAATTTTCCCTCCCCCAACTGTATATTATTATAAAAATGCCCTTTCACCAAGGGCAGCAGTTTGGGTTGAATTGGGAAGTTGGCTGATCTATAGCGGAAAATGCTACTAAGTTTGTCAAACACCCGGGACAAGTTTTGCAGCCGAATAGGGAAATTCAGCTTGCTAAATGAAGCGGACAAGAGTTGCGTCAGAATAGCAGTCGCCGTGCCACACGGTAGTGCTTTCTGCAGCCTATTCGCGCGAATAATTAGGAAAAACATTTTTGACGACTAGCACTCAGGACAGGTCAGGTGTATTCATACATTAACACAAGGGTCTAATCTGGGGGGTCCTGTACCGACATTTTGACCATCCTTGTACCAAGTCTGATAAAAAATGGCAGTGGTTTAGCGAAAAATTGACCGAAAAAATGTGGCCAAAATTTTTAGGTTAAAAATTAACGATTTTTGAAAATTTAGGCCAAAAATAGGATTAGATATTGGTAGTCTAGTGTCTGGCAGTATTTATTTGACACCATATGGCATTTCACCAGTTTCTCAGTGAACGTACAATTTCAAAGCAAAAAGTTCTCAGTTAGCAGCCTATGAGCAAAACTGCTTTAGCGACACTACCACCTTAATCGCCAACAATAAAAAATGCACTTTGTTGTCCAAATTCGTTTTTTTACATTTTTGAGTAGAGCATCTTAATCGAAGTAATTTTTCTTCTAGAACTTCTATTTGAAAATTTATATTTTTCACGATATGCCCCCTGAAACATGTAGAGCTGATTTTGCATTTCTCAGGAATCCACCTGCTGAAAACATTTTTTACAAATGTATAGTTCGAGAAAAATATATGTATATTATTAATAAGAAACAGTAATTTAAATAAATCTATAATCGGATTTATAAATACCAAATGGAAATGTCGATAAATAACGAATTCCGGATCCACATCAAGCATGGAGCGCACTCCAAGCCAAAGCCAAAACTAAGCACAAAAGTTGCTAAACGGTAAGTTTAGTATAACACTAATTTTTAAGCGTTTATTTTGTGAATAACAGTTTAGTACAAATTAAGCGCTAACACTTAGCAAACGCTTAGCGTTAGTATGTGAATAACTCTTAGTATGTGAATTCGGGCCTAAGTATGTGAATAACACTTAGCGCTTATAAGCGCTAACACTAAGGCCCGTATTCACATACTAACACTAACACTTAAAGTTAGTGTAAACACTAACTTTAAGTGCTTCGTAGCACTAAGTTGTATTCACATACTTACACTCAAGTTAGTGTTAGTGTTAGTGCTACTAAACACTAACACTAACCTTAGTGTAGTGGCTTTGTATTCACATACTAAATTTTGTTAGTGTTTACACTAACATTTTTGCACTAAACTTAGGTACCTCGGGAGGTACCTTACGTTAGTATTTTGTCAGGTAGGGTGTTATGAATTGCTCCGTTTGTCGTCCGGGGGGTAAATTGAGTGCGCTGAATCCGAATTTGACATCAGTTTCAATCAAAGATGTGCCTGAATCCTTCTATTCATCCCAACAAATGCCAAAATTGGGAAAACGTAGGAAAATCAAAAATTTAACATTATTCGGAAACTTTTGGAAATATGTACGGTTTTTCAGGGTTTTTGATCAGTGTTCAAGATTTTTGTAGTTTGTGTGGGGGTTTTGCAGGTATTTCCTTGGAGTTTTCTACTAGTTTTTTTGCACATATGTGGTTTTTTAGCATTTTTCTCGGGGTTGTCCTGGATTTTTTTTTGATAATTATAATATTTATAGCGATTTACTAGAATTGTGCTCTTTGGTTTGTGGTTTTGTTGGAATCTCTAGAAATTACCTGAGATTTTTAAGAATTTTTAAATGGTTTTCCCGCGGAGATATGTTTTTATTTCTAAACATTTTTCTGTGGCTTGTCTTGAATTTTTCTTGGATTTCACTAGTTAGTAGTTTATTTAGGGTTTATCCTGGATTTTTCTGATGTTTTTGTGTAATTTTTAGTGAAATTTTGTATGATTTTTTTAAAGTTTTCTCAAGTATTTTTTGAAATTTTTAGAGAAATTTTGTATGATTTTTCCAAAGTTTTCTCAAGTATTTTTTGAATTTCCTGGACTTTTCAAGTGTTTTTCGCGAATTTTCTCGAAACACACTCAGCGCCTTCTGCTCTATTGTGTGGTGTCTTTCTGGAGTTTTTCTGAGATTTCTAAATATTTTTGGAGAATTTTTTGTAAGGGTTTTTCTGAGGAAAACTTAATTTTCTTGCATTTTGCTGTTTAATCTACGGTTTTTTCTGGATTTTTTCAACGATTTTGTTGAATTAGTCCAAATTTTGCAGAACAGTGCATCCAAATTTTGGGAACCCCCCATCCCTTATTATTGACCAAAAATACAATGTACCCTAAATTTGCAAAATTTTGTAAAAAAATCGCAAAAACGGCCATTTTTCTAAATTTTTAAAAAATTTTGGGGACCCTCATCGCGACTCCTTGATTTGGGGGGTCTCCCCATCCCCCCTCATACATGTGTGCCACCCAGCGCCCTCTCTCTTATATGTATACGCCATTGTGTGGAAGTTCTTTATTTTTTAAGATTTTTAATGAAATTTTTCAAAAAATTGTCTAGGGTTCTCTGACTTTGAGGGACTTTTTTTGAATTTTTGTTTGGTTTCTGTCGGTTTTCTTATGCAAGATTTTGATCGTTTTGTGGCGCCACCAGACCCCTCCATTTTACTGAATTTTACCCCT
>JASANF010008628.1:0-11733 GCA_030248245.1 Trissonchulus sp. WLG1_4
TGAAATGTGGGTAAAATTTAGTAAAAATAGCACTTTTTTTAAGAAGTTTACAAAATTTTGCAAAATTTAAAATTCATTTAATTATTTTATTATTATTATACTAACGTAATTATTATCATATTATAATTAGTATAACAGAGTAAGTATTAAGCTGTCGCCGAACCGTTCCGCGGTTGCCAGCAGTCTTTCCGGTCTAAAAGTGCCCTCCGTGTCAATGTACAAACATTTCCCTTCCGCGCCCCCATTGTCCACTGGCAGCTGAAGTGAAAAAATCATCGAAAGCAATTATGACGACTTGTGTAAACCGCCTATGCTATAATATAATTTTAGATCGCTAAGCTTTACTCGTTGTGGGCCCTTATACCACGGCAGGTATTTATTCCCATCTTGTGAAAAGTCAGAACCACCGCACCGTATGACAGCGATATATACGGTAGTAACGAGCAGCTACGGTAGTTTTGGGCTGGCGTGCTTTTACCATAAGTTAGCTAGATCCTACTGTCGCAATTCCACCTACCATAGGGTATTTAATGTAAGGCTATCGTAGTCCGAGGCTTATGATGGGTCTTTTCGACTTTTCGGGGGGAATGCATGAAGGCAGTCTTACGTTAAAACCAGTCTAAGGCTTTCTATTTCAGTAATTTAGAACATCGTAACGAAAAATTCTACATGTATTACGTACCGAGGTTAGAACGTTCCCCTTAGACTGCGTTTAGCAAGAACGTTCCCGTTAGACTGCGGTTAGCAAGACCGAGCTAAGACTGCCTTTCCATTCAGTGCATTCCACCGTTCGAGTTTTTTAACCGTCCACAAAATCTATCTCAACTTCGACGTAAGTTATCAAGCAAACAAATTAATCCATGTTAAGAATTGGCATTTGAATGAATAAACACAATTATTGACTATTATTATTATTAAATTGTTATTGTTTATTATTAAAATAAAAAAGCTAAGTCACCTGACACGTGACAGCCAATGTGTGACAAAGCTGGGTCTTCCCGGTTCGAAATTCACCGAACAGCTCCGTAATAGATCCTGTCTCAATACCACCTAAAACGAATTTGTAGTGCGAGTCTAGCTAAAAATTGTTTTGGGTAAAAGTTTTAAGAAATCATTTTCTGATACGTCCAAATCAAACAAATCGGCAGCACATTTTTAATTCAATATTATTAGATCAGGATCAGCATCACTCAGTCACGTTCAATTTAAAAACCCTTTAAAAAGTGAATCTCAGTTCGAAACGTAAACTAAAAAAATACCAGAGCAGACCCGTAAATATGCGTTAGACAGCCAGCCTTAATTTTAATCAACTTTTTAATATAATATATTTATTATTTATTTACTTGAAAACTGCGTTAACTTGTATTTAACGTTGGTTATTGAAATAATTCCTTTATTACTTAACGTTTAACAGATTGTAGCAGTGAGTCGGTCCTAAAATCCTTCTCTTAAATATTTATTGCAGTAGATACTTAATAGATCGTAAAACTCTTAATTAATCTCAATTAAATAGATATCTAACCTTGGAGCAGCTTGTCCAACTCTTTGGACCCAGTTGTGATCTGAATAATTTCAGACCTCTTCACGTGACACTCAGTAGCTGTGGTGAATCCCATCGGAATCAATTTCATAGCTTCGATCTGTAAGTAGATAATTTTGATAAGCTGTGTTTTGCAATGTTTACATTTTTCCATCCTATAAGATGTGCGTATAAAGAACTCGCAATCGAATCATCAAATTAACTTACTAAATTTAGTTTTTCTATGCAACAGTGAGCCAAAAATTTACCCTATATTTAGAGCTTAAAAACTCATTTTCTTCCATTTTGACGCTAGCAATGACACTGTCCAAATGACAAAAAAAATTGGAAATACTCGGAAGAAGTCGTTTCTGGTTCAAAACTTCAAAGTAACCTCCTTATACTTTAAAACACCACCAATGTTCACAGTCGCGCTAGTTGTACTCTAATAACCTAGTATATAGCAATTTAGCATAGCCCATTAAAAAACACAAAAAAATTGGACATGACTGACGACTGACGCTCGAGCAACAAACTTGTCACCAAAGTACATACCAAACTCTAGTCAATATTCCCCTAACAACCACAACAATCAACCTACAGCAATCTTCTCCGCTTTCTGTTCGCTGATGCCTTTGATCGACAGCAGCGCTTTTTTGGGCGCATAGGCCACCGCCTCGACCGTGTAGAATCCGGCTTCCACCAATTTCTTCACATCGCCGGCACTGATGCCTTTGGTCTAAAAAAACCTACGTTAATATACGTTTGCATAAAATACACTTTTTCATTTTTTCGGGACAAAAAACCTCATTTGGTGGAAAGAAGTCAAAACGTAGATCTGTCAGAACTATGCATGTGACGGCGTCAAAATTTACGGGTCTTCATAGCCGAATTTTAAACACCCTTCTTCCCCCATGATCGACTAAAAATACCCTACATTCTGTAAAATTTTCGAGTAAAGTTAAATGACAATTGTACCCATTTAACTGTAGTCTAGACAGATCTTAACAACAGAAAAATGAGACCCAAATAGAATCAAAGATGCTATCAGAATCGTCATTTTCATGCAAATTAACGGTTTCAACTGGTTATTTTCGGCATTATTCTAAGTGCAACCTTTTACACAAAGCAGGCATTCCTATATTTCTCTTGTACCTCTAATTTTCCCAGATTTCTGTTGTACCTCTAATTTCTGCACAGCCAGAGGTCCGAATACTTCTTCCGTTTCCATAGTACTAGTTGAGCTGGAAGGCTCCTCGGCTGCCGCCCGCTGTGCTTGGTTTGCTTGAGCTGTGGTTGGTGCCATGGCGCGAACTGAACTAAAAAATTTGATCCTTTTTCCTAGGGCCTTATCCAAAATTGGATTTAACGGATTAGATTTAAATTAATTTTGCTAATAACACAGCACAAAGTGAAGATAGCCGGCTGTAAATTCTCCCTACACGACTTCAGTTGTTCACCATTAATTTATAGATCTAAAATAAGTTTTTTGTGAATCAGGGTTTTTTTTTCAAAATCGGCACTGTGTAAATGTTGTGTAAATTAAAAATTTGCTGTGTAAATTAAGGGTATGTTGTGTAAATTTTTAAAAGTGAGTATTTTAGCATTTTTTAGGTAAAAATTGACCGTTTTTTCACGTGAAAAGTAATATTTCGACTTTGAGACTCGAACTACATACGAAAATAAAAAAATGAGATAATTGAAAATTTTTGCGTTTTTGTCAGTTCAAGTATCCGACACGCCAGGGCAAGCCCCCCTAAAATTTCGAAAAATCAGAAACAAGCCCCAACACCCAGGCCGAGACCCCGTGTACATGCATGGTTTACACAGATAAGAGAGTTGTTCTATCAGCCAGATCCTACTCATTTTTTTTTCAAATCCGGGTGTAAAACTTTTACAATAGTTTGACGTAGGACAAGAAATCGCACAGACAGGCTCAGCGTGGCTGATTTTTCACTGTCAACTTTCAAGTGCATAAAAACGAATGCTAAAATAAAAATCATAAGCCGTTTAAGAGCAGAAACTGAAAACTTTTTGTTTTGGGGTCAAAAATTAGACTTAATTTTGTTAGGACAAAGAGGTCACAGGCACAAATCGCCACTTCGCGAATTTTTGTAATTTTTGCAACCAAAATAGGCCGTTTCATCAACTATTGGGGCAAAATGGGGCTGTGTAAATCAGTGTGTATTTTTATATTTTGCTGTGTAAATTAGGCGGCCGATGTGTAAATACACCCTATTTTACACAAAAAAACCCTGTTGTGAATACCTTCATCCATCACCCTCATATGAAACTGGACGAGTTAGGTGGAGCGTTGAGGTCACGGTAACATGACCAGTCTATTATTTTGGATCGTATTATCAAGAGTACAGTATTATTATCCGTTTATTTTGGCTACAAGCATACATGGGCGTGGAGGAGGGGTCTGCCCCCCCCCCCGCCAGACAGGTGCTGCACCCCTTCCCAGATTGTTCTGAAGGTAGCTCATGGCCAAAAACTGTGACTCAAGAGACAAAACTAGTGACTAAAGGCCTATTAAGGTGGTAGTAACGATTTCGACGATATAACTTTGAAGCACGTTTTTGTCGCAATTTTGAAACTCACAGCAAAACCGCAATAATTTTTGTAAACTAGACTAAAATTGTGATGTTGGTTTTTTTTTATTTGTCAAAATTCTTAGTTTGAGGCTAGCTACTAAATTGGCTTACTAAACAGTAAGCCAGCGTGGTAGCTAGTCTTATCTTGTACATTTTGAACTGAATAAAATATTATTTGTGTATATTTTGACCTAGTTTTATAAAATTATGGTTACTTTTAGACTAGTTTACTATTCGCTTCAAAAAAAAGATTTCTCTAATTTCTAATGTAAGAAATCGTCGAAATCGTTACTACCACCTTAACACGAGGTAGCATGAGCGGGCATGAGCAGGCGCACACGCACAATTGCCTACTGCATTGTGTGAAATAATGCAGCACGCAGTGAGAAAACAGAATGCTCCCGTTCATCCTCCATACAATGCGCCATGGAGCAAAATGCGCTGCACCCTCGTCTGAATAGGGCACAAAAGTGGGAAAGTTGCTCCACCCCCCCCTTAGGGTTTTTTTTCGTCAAAAATGGCGTCATTTGCAGAAATGAAACTAAAAAATGACGTTCAGAAAATAAAAATGACGATGCTTTGACGAAAGGTTTCGAGCAAATATTGACGCTGATTTGTCCAAATTTGGCCTGAAAACTGAAAAAATCTCCAATTTTTTTCTGGGGCTCCCGCCCCCACACCCCTGCGCCTTGGTGACTTACTCGTCGTTATGAACGTTCATCAAAGCCTCTGTATGTGTACACCAGTCATTTACTTATCAGATCTAGTGCGCTGTCCGATGTGCCGCGCCTGACGGCTAAAATTTGAGAGTCCGGGACAAGCAAACCCTCCTCAAAGTTAAAAAAAGGTGCCCGGTAACTCACAATTGCCCCAGAGCAAAAACCTAACAAATTGCTAAAAATACTTTTAGGCAAAAGTTTTGGGGTTGTTGTGAGTGCAAGTACCCAAGATATCGGGACAATACCGCCTAAAACTTTGAAAAATCCGGGATAAGCCCCCCCGCCAGACTGACCCCATATACACGAATACGTCATGTAGCAACTCGAAAACTTTGGGCACCCCTCCCCCCCTTGGTGGGATCCCCCCTACCATCGGTCTACTTTTTGACCCTCCTCTCAAAAAATAGCAATTTATATTTTTTTGGCCACAAAACACCACTTTCAACATTGTTTGGCCAAAATTAGGTAAAAACTCGCGTAAATTTCATACAAATGACGATCTTTTAAATTTTGGTTGAAAATTTTCTGTCGGTACGCTAACGATAAGATAACGACAGCTAGCGATTTTGCTGCAGCGCAACGGTACTGTAAAGCCATAATCTAATTTTGACTAACGAAAAATAAAAATGACGCCAGAATGATGAAATCCGTTTCTGAAAAAAACCCTGCCCCCCCAACAGAAAATCCGTTATGTCCGTTATGCTGACGTGCTGGCTGATCCACTGCACTAGGCTGCTAGTGACGTCATTCTACAGGCTCAACGGACATACGGCTGTAACTGTGAATCGACCCTTAAGCTATAACCTTTCAGAAAATACCTTATAACGCTTAACCTTGTAACGCAATTACGTTCTTTGTTTAAAACAGATCTATTAGTTGCTATATATACAAAATATCCATACAAACTATTATATATAATCCATTTATAAACGATAAGCAACCCATTACTCTAACACAAACGATTAAAATTTATTGTTGATGCATGTAAAGGCACGCAGAAAATACAGTCTTTACTAGTTTTATAAAATAAAAACAAAAGCACATACACACACGAGTTTTTATTCTGCTTAATCCCAATTCACGTCACATCTCACATACGTGATTTTTACTATTAGCGTTGGACGATATTATCAAAATATCAACATTTGGCAAAGTTTCGAAAACTTTAAAAACCTTTTTAGTAAAACTTTTCTCTAAAACAATACCAAAACATAACAAATCGAGGATAATCAATATCTGTTGCCTGATATTCTGACACTAACCTAATTGATGCTGAAGGGGTCCGAATCTAATTCGACTATTATACAACAGAGGTTTATTGAAGAAACACTTTACAATGTTTTCTCCACAAGCAGTGGAGAAATTGGTTAAATCTGAAGAAAGCTTCCCGAGCATGCGTACTGTTATTCAGCAGCAAACCGTATATGGCAATTTTGCAATACGGTTAAGTGAAAAAACTGTGGGGGTTAATCCCCCCCCCCCGACGCACAAAATGTGATACTGATTTTCAACGTTCAGAAAAACTTTTCTAAAACGAATTTGTAGTTTCAGGAAAGTCTCTATGCTGTGGCTTTTATGCACTTTTTGGTTGAATTTAGTATATCAATGAAGCCTTAATCGGGTATAAAAACCGTTTTTCCGATTACAAAGTGTTGCAACGTGACTTTAGAGTGCCCCACCCCACCCCCATAAATTTTGTCTAAAAATATGCCAGCAATGCCGAACCTTATAACAGAACATCGCAACGTAATTTAATTTATTTTTTATTTTAGTCAACGTGATGAAAAACTCAAAATACAGAATTCAGTTCAATTCAAGAAGGATAAATAGTCACTAAAATTTTCTTTCTAGTCAATACAATTAGTGTTTCAATTTCCCAATAATTTCAGAATTAATCAAAGTTTACAATGTTCCCAATATTATAGCAAATCACGTGGTTGGTTAAATACTACATAAAATGCTGTTGCTAAGCCGAAAAATAGAACAATTCAGCTTATAAGACTGACACATAAAACACAAAAAACAAATCACAAAAATTAGAATAATGTTCTGCGATAGAATAAAAAATCGATACAATAGGACAGAAAACTGCAGCCTCAAACAAAGAATCTGGGCGAATCGTAACCGCTGTAGTCCAGTGGTCGTGCGTTCCAGGATCTGTAAAACAAAACATTATACAAAAAAGGAGTGTCAAAATGCAAGAAGTAATAAATAAATACATAAATAAATAAATAAATAAACTTTAAATAGCAAGGTCAGCGACCCGAAACCATCGGGTCCATAGGTCTAAAAACTACTGCAAAAATACCAACAAAATTTAGTCAAAATGACTTCGTTTAAAAATAAAACTATTTGGGGGGGGGCGAATAATCTAAATCAGTCACATTGGTGAAAAGCTCTTTTCGCACGCGTGCCCAGCTGGGCTGTTTTCGCGGCTCAATGGCGTCTCTATCTCGAATGTTTGTAAACCTCGAAACTCTTCAAAGTTCCATTTTTGTCGATTTGATGATTTAAGGGCCAGTTCCTTAGAAGGATTAAATCGATTAGATTAAAAATTGTTCGCCTAATAACTTATCTCGTTGTTGAGGTATTCTTAAAAAATATTTTGCACAAGCGGGAGGTGCTACAAATAATTACTGTAGCAAATTTCGTACGAAATCATAAACGAAGTCATGCATTATTGGCAAAACAAAATTTAATCTGATCCATTTAATCCATTTTAGGAATTGGCCGTAAGGGTCAGAATAAGATTCAAATACAAGGTTGTACTTTATCTTCAAACCAATGAGTAAACACTGTAACGTTAATACAACCTAGCGTGCCTAATTTAGACGGTTTGAATAAGCTACACTACACATGTACGACTTTTAACTTTCAACCAATAATCAACTGACAATATTATGACATAACAATGACCATTAAGTTGTTAGTCCCCCCCCTCGCCTACTAAAATACTCAAACAAACCCTGGGTGGCCAGCAAGAAAAGATGACTCAGCAGGGGGCATTTGCAAACAATAGCTCCCACTATGATGGGAAGCCTCAAAAGTGTACGGGTCTGTCAACGGCGGCCGTTGCACAAAATGGGACACCGGGAGCTTGCGGCTAGCATAGGGGGTGCTGCTATAAGAGGGACCCCCACAGGAGCCACAGCAAACCGATGCCGGATTAGGCCCCCTCCCCTGATTTGGCTGTGGATCAAAGGGTCGCCGAAAATGCGCATCAGAAAATCCAGGGGTGGACAGGCAGTCGGGATGGGACAAAAATGAGGGCTGGGGTTGTTTGGCTGCGAAAATATGGGAAAATGTGGGCAGGGTTTTGGCCATTTTATGGCAATCGATCGGACCGTGTCCCCCACCAACCATGCGAGAAATGGTGTCCCACTTCACCAGATGACCCAGACCAGAGCACTGGGCTAGCATGGCCACCAAACTTCTGAAATACAGAATGCATAACACTGAAACCGTAAATATTTGGTATTTATCGAATAATATTTAACAACAACGGGGAATGCTTTAAGATGACAGAACGCTTCTTGCATAATATAATATAAGTCATAAAAGTTGGTTAGAGAATCATATAATGAGCTAATGGATTATATATTGCATGGGTTAATTATTATAGACCTGTCTGTAGTTTTCAGTTGTTTAGTTTTTCGTTGTGGCGTAAATAGTTATTTTTCTAAGTATACATGGATGCAGTAGCAGTTCTTTTGTTCGTTTTTGCTAGTTTGTTTCACTTTTTGTTGATTTGTGCTTTGACGTGCTTGTTTAGTTCTGTAGCTTCTGTTGTATTAAAAATATTTATATATGAAAAATATCCCAGACATCTATTGAGTTTCATCAGTACTAAAAAAAATAACGCGATCGTATAATCGGCATGCGCACTTAACAAAATTATGTACTAATCACGTCAACACGACGAAAAACCCGATAACCATGAACCAAATCAACCAAAACAAACCACACAAAACCACCCATCAACCCCCACACATCAACCTATCAAAATCCAATCCCCTAAAACAACCACTCAACTTCCAAAACCAACTCCATCTCTAAACATAAATTCTCAATAAACCCCTAAATATCAATAATCATCCTCACATCAATATATCAAAATATCACAACAATATATATATCTATAATATCTTATTTAAAAAAATCAAAAAATAATTCTAACTTCCAAATATTTCATAATATCCCAACCTAATAAAATCAATATACAATCATTACAATAAAAACTCATCTTTTTATTATAAAACTAAAACTAATTCTCCCTTTACATCATCAACAAAAATTAATCTTTTTTAATAATGCTTTATCGTTTATAAATGGATACTATATAATAGTTTGTATGGATATTTTGTATATATAGCAACGATAAAATATCTGATTCAAACAAAGAACGTAATTGCGTTACAAGGTTAAGCGTTATAGAGGATTTTCTGAAAGGTTATAGCTTAAGGGTCGATTCACAGTTACAGCCGTATGTCCGTTGAGCCTGTAGAATGACGTCACTAGCAGCCTAGTGCAGTGGATCCCCTAGCACGTCAGCATAACGGACATAAACGGATTTTCTGTTGGGGGGCAGGGTTTCTTTTTTAGTTTAAAGATTCCATCATTCTGGCGTCATTTTATTTTTCGTTAGTCAAAATTAACAATTATGGCTGTATATGACCGTTTCGGCGAACCGGAGCAAAATCGCTAGCTGTCGTTATCTTATCGTTAGCGTACCGACAGAAAATTTTCAACCAAAATTTAAAAGATCGTCATTTGTATGAAATTTACGCGAGTTTTTACCTAATTTTGGCCAAACAATGTTGAAAGTGGTGTTTTGTGGCCAAAAAAATATAAATTGCTATTTTTTGAGAGGAGGGTCAAAAAGTAGACCGATGGTAGGGGGGATCTGATCAAGGGGGAGGGGCGCCCGAAATTTTTCGAGTTGCTGCATGACGTATTCGTGTATATGGGGTCAGTCTGGCGGGGGGGCTTATCCCGGATTTTTCAAAGTTTTAGGCGGTAGTCTCCCAATATCTTGGGTACTTGCACTCACAACAACCCCAAAACTTTTGCCTAAAAGTATTTTTAGCAATTTGTTAGGTTTTTGCTCCTGGGGCAATTTGTGAATTACCGGGCACCTTTTTTTTAACTTTGAGGAGGGTTTGCTTGTCCCGGACTCTCAAATTTTAGCCGTCAGGCGCGGCACATCGAACAGCGCACTAGATCTGATAAGTAAATGACTCGTGTACACATACAGAGGCTTTGATGAACGTTCATAACGACCAGTAAGTCACCAAGGCGCAGGGGTGTGGGGGCGGGAGCCCCAGAAAAAAATTGGAGATTTTTTTTCAATTTTCAGGGCCAAATTTGGACAAATCAGCGTCAATATTTGCTCGAAACCTTTCGTCAAAGCATCGTCATTTTTATTTTCTGAACGTCATTTTTTAGTTTCATTTCTGCAAATGACGCCATTTTTGACGAAAAAAAACCCTAAGGGGGGGGTGGAGCAGCTTTCCCACTTTTGTGCCCTATTCAGACGAGGGTGCAGCGCATTTTGCTCCATGGCGCATTGTATGGAGGATGAACGGGAGCATTCTGTTTTCTCACTGCGTGCTGCATTATTTCACACAATGCATAAGCGATTGTGCGTGTGCGCCTGCTCATGCCCGCTCATGCTACCTCGTGTTAAGGTGGTAGTAACGATTTCGACGATTTCTTACATTAGAAATTAAAGAAATCTTTTTTTAAAGCGAATAGTAAACTAGTCTAAAAGTAACCATAATTTTATAAAACTTAGGTCAAAATATACACAAATAATATTTTATTCAGTTCAAAAAAATGTACAAGATAAGACCTAGCTATTCCACGCTGGCTTAATCTGTTTAGTAAGCCAATTTAAGTAACTAGCCTCAAACTAAGAATTTTGACAAATAAAAAAAAACCAACATCACAATTTTAGTCTAGTTTACAAAAATTATTGCGGTTTTGCTGTGAGTTTCAAAATTGCGACAAAAACGTGCTTCAAAGTTATATCGTCGAAATCGTTACTCCCACCTTATTAATAGGCCTTTAATCACTAGTTTTGTCTCTTGAGTCACAGTTTTTGGCCATGAGCTACCTTCAGAACAATCTGGGAAGGGGTGCAGCACCTGGCGCTCTTGGGCGGGGGGGGGGGCAGACCCCTCCTCCACGCCCATGTATGCTTGTAGCCAAAATAAACGGATAATAATACTGTACTCTTGATACTACGATCCAAAATAGACTGGTCATGTTACCGTGACCTCAACGCTCCACCTAACTCGTCCAGTTTCATATGAGGGTGATGGATGAAGGTATTCACAACAGGGTTTTTTTGTGAAATAGGGTGTATTTACACATCGGCCGCCTAATTTACACAGCAAAATATAAAAATACACACTGATTTACACAAGTCACTTTGCCAAAGTTGATGAAACGGCCTATTTTGGTTGCAAAAATTACAAAAATTCGCGAAGTGGCGATTTGTGCCTGTGACCTCTTTGTCCTAACAAAATTAAGTCTAATTTTTGATCCTCAAAACAAAAAATTTTCAGTTTCTGCTCTTAAACGGCTTATGATTTTTTTATTTTAGCATCTGTTTTTATGCACTTGAAAGTTGACAGTGAAAAAATCAGCCATGCTGAGCCTGTCTGTGCGATTCTCTGTCTCGTTATGACGATCTAAATTTTTACACCGTATTTGAAAAAAAATGAAGAGGATTCGGCTGATAGAACAACTCTCTTATCTGTGTAAACCATGCATGTATGGAACTCTGGCTGGGGTGTTGGGGCTGTTTCTGATTTTCGAAATTTTAGGGGGGTCTGCCCTGTGTGTCGGATTCTAACCAGAAGCTAAAAATTTTCAATTATCTCATTTTTTTATT
>JASANF010008629.1:0-33101 GCA_030248245.1 Trissonchulus sp. WLG1_4
TATTTTTGGCCAAAATTTTCAAAAATCGTTAATTTTTAAGCTAAAAATTGGTATTTTGGCTACATTTTTTAAAAAATCGGTCAATTTTTTGCTAAAACACTGCCATTTTTTTATCAGACTAGGTACAAGGGTGGTCAAAATGTCGGTACAGGACCCCTCCAGATTAGACCCTCGTGTTAATGTATGATGGTATGGTATGTCAACTGTCAACATTGCAATGCAAGATTTGTCATTAAGAATACTTATACTATAAAGTCCTTAATCAGAAATATTGATATACTAAACTAATTGTCTGCACTAAAGTGCCTTTATAAAAAAATCTCAACCCTAGAGTATCTCACTTTTCCTTTACAAACGTGAGACAGACAGTAGACACTAGCGTATATGCAGTTTTGCTATGTTCACAAGAGCTGTAGTAAGTTAGTAGAAGTCAATAGACACCTGCTACTTAGGAAAATTACTGAACCGCACAGATAAAGCCATTTAGAAAATTGTGTTTCGTCACAACTAGAGCAATTAATAATTAATGAAGCTGTTTAGTTAAAGCAACAGTCACAATTGGGGGTCATTTTGATATTTTTAGTTTTGTCAAAGTAAAAATAAAAAATATAAGTTAAGTATAAAATGAAGAATGTAGTAATAAATCGAAAATTTCAAAATTTTTAAATAAATTTTGAATTTTAAAAAAAGTAAATTTTTAAATAAATTCAAAAGATTTGTTAACCGTAAATCCACTAACTTGACAAAAAATAAATACTATATGTAAAGCAGAATAAATGTAGAATATTATGATACATAAAACCCATTACGTGGAAAACTTGGCTTGACTTGGAAAACTGACTTGGCAACGGTTTTGGTTGTCTGCCACTAGTCTATGAATATGGCTTCGTGATTTCAGTACGACGCATATGTAACTCGAGCAATTGCCAAAAAACCATGTCAAAAACTGGCTGGAAGATACAAGGTTAAGATCAAAAAATTCCTCACGGGCGCAATTTTAGTTTTGCATTCCAGAAACCTAATCCTGAGAAACGGCGCATGGCCTCTGGGCAAGGCATCGATTTTGCTGGCTGTTGCTTCAGTTCGAGCGGCATAGACGTCCAAATCTCTCTGAAATATAAACATAAATTACGGGAATATCTTGTACGAGAAATATAAATCTCATAGTGGACAAAATATATAAAATATACAAAATATACAATATACAATATATAAAATATACAAAATATGAAAAATACAAACAGTAGATTATATCAGTCAAAAATATGGGCAAATTCCTCATTCGTCAATTTTGAGAAATACAAAGATCACTGATGGATGATAATAGTGAAGTTGTAAATGTGAAAACATAAGTTTCCTTAAACTTTGTAACTTTCTTGTAAAACTTGTAATACCTTGTTATTTCAGTTAACTTATCAAGTTTTAGTATTTTTATCTAAAAAAATAATTTTTTGTATAAAAATTTATGTTTTTTATGGCGGAAAATGGAAAAAATCATGGATATAGTGCATAATGCCTTGGATTTAATTTTACCGAAAACGGTCTCATGGTTCGCTCGGCTGTCTGCACGTCTGCTTGGCCACCCAATTGTCCACTGACAAATCGACTCAACCAATCCTTTTTATCATCCAGCCACAACGATATCTGGTTCAACTCTTGCTCCACACTCTCGCCTTCCGCAAACTGAAATAAAAAATAATAAAAAAGTCTATAATATCGATCAGATGAATTTTATACAGCTAAATACAACAATGTCTTCCAACTTCTACTTGTTTATTTATTATTTTCGACACCACTTGACTCTATCTTTATTATTGATGCATAATTATATTTATTCAATAATTTATCCGTTGACTGATTTATTGATTGATTTATTTACTGAGGTCTGTTAATAAATTATGAGTTCTTGCGATTGCATGCAATGTTTTATCGGCCCGAAGAACTAATCAAAATGTACTTCAGATTTAATTTTATTTTAATTGTTAGGGAATAAGTTTTTTTATTGTATTAATATGTTATCTTAAATACAACAACATGACTAATATTACTTTCCCTTATTATTTTTTAATAATTCCTGCTCATTTTTTAATCCAACTAACTTGTATCAATGATACCGCATTAGCAATTATATTTATTTGTTAACCTGTTCGTTCCGTAATCTTAATTTTCTTTCCTCCAAGTTTTTCTTCAGCTGTTCCCAGTTTTGTGCCAATACTTCCAACTCGCTGAGAACTGGAACTTCTGCTGGGTTCAGCACAACTGATTCGCGTCGAGCTTTCTCAAGTATGGGCTCTTCATTGCTAAGCTTGAACAAACTTTGCTGAAACAAAACAAAAATACTTATTCTTTAGTCAAATAATTTAATTTTATCAACTAAAAATTTTCATATAAATACTAATAAATAACTTGAAACTATTGTTAAGTAGAGCTGCTTCTGGAGTTGAACCAATAATATTAAACGATTAATATTATTAATATTATTATATTATTAATTAATATTATTATATTATATAATATTATTAATATTATTAATATTATTAATATTAAGAGTTTGTCATTGTAAATGATTATGTATATGTTGCAACGCATTTGATTGTTTTTTTATACAAGCAAGAAAGAATAAACATAGTTTTTTTTAAATTAAAAAAAGAATGGCCAATAAATTAATAACCAAAAAATCAAAAAGACAACCTCAATTTCAGGCAATGAAGCATCTGGTTTCTGTGCGACGCCTACTGCGCTATTGATAGCGGTGCGGGTCCGCTCCACAGCTTGTGTACAGATTTCAATTCTGCAATACAACAGCCATAGATTGATAATAAAATTTAGTAGTGGGTACTGAGAGGCTCACGTGACTAAAAAATCGGCAACGTATTTATTTTGCATATATCACCTTACATATGCATGACTAGATGGTACCTCTTGATGGTACTAATTGTGCTAGTCAAATCAAAAAGTTTTCGATGATATGTGCGACGCTTCCCTGAAATAGTTTCATGAAGTGTTGATTTTGTCTGTTTAGCAAATTTTGATGTCTGCAATTTATGGCTAAAATTTTTCACAATTCACAATTTTTACTCTCATTTACAAGCTCTGATCATATTGTTTGTTAATTGCCGAAAACTACCAAACCTCCACTCAAAAAACTATTGCAAAATAAACTTAGTAGCAAGAATTCAGAGATTTTTTAACAAAAGACGTCGTTTACTAAATGGGACATTTTAATGAAAAGTTATGATATACATATGCAATAAGCTTTCCTGTTTAACTTCATTCACCCTGTGAATGTATCAGTTCTATCAATTTCAGGTTTACCTGCGTATGTAAGTGACCACCCTTATTTCTTCTTGCTGAATGTTTTTCTGCAAACTCGACCATTCCTGAGAGAGTCGTGTCGCGGAAGGATCTGAGCCTTTTTTGGCTGCTGCCGCAACAAATTTCACCAGATCTTTTTGTTTCGTGTCCAAATCACTGGACATTCGCTAAAATAAATTTGGACGATTATCAACAACGTCTTATTACAAAATTCGATTAAACACAAACACCACGGACTGGTACTAGGCTTAATCACGGTCTGGGCTAGTACTAGGTTTAATTAAAACATTTTTTGGGAATAATTTATACTATATGGGTGAAATGCATAACGTCAATCTAAGAATAAACCTGTAAAATGTTTTATTCAAAGTAAAATGGAACATAGTAAATTCGTAATAAAAAAACTCTACGCATAGGACATAGGCTAGAATGTTAGCCTTAGACTGCGTTTCGCGAGATTGAGCTAAGACTGCCTTTGTGCATTCCACGATATACGTCAACGCTTTACCATTTAGATAGACCGAACTAGAAAAACGAAACTTTACCCTGAAAACCCTGTTTTCAGTCTCTCACTGAACGAACGGAAAATGTTTTCGTTTTACAAAAGCAGAAATATAGATTCACATGCTATATGGCCCTGTAGGTCTCTTTGTTGCATTACGCAGCTAATTATGCGGAAAAACTAGTTGCGAAACTTTACAAAAAAATGCGCTAAAAAGGTTTTCAGCTGAAACTTTTTAGCGCTTTACAATTTACGTACAAATGCATAACTTTTCACTAAGTTTACCTGCTTGGCATGCATTTTTTGTAATGCTCAAGCAAATGTTATAAAGAATGAAAAATGTGAGTTTCTGGTGAAGAGACACGAAAAATCAAACGGTTAACAGTTTACATACAAATAAAATATATTAATTATTTGCAAAAAACAATTGAGAATTAGCAACGCACTTTAATGTTTAAAAAACCATAACTCACGTTTGAAGATTGGCCTATTGTCTTTCGTTCAATCGTCACAGAACGAATCATTACACAATACAATGTTCGAAGTACAATCGATTAATTATAAACCCAGTTCGATAATAATTCGTTAAAATGAGACATTGAAATATTTTTTACAAAACTGCGTTGCATTACAGAAAATAATGAACCTTGTAAAAAATGCAGAAAGTTCAACTACCAGGGTTAAGAAGACCCAATAGGCGTTTAGTGATGCAATGGGGGAACAAGCTAATTAAGAGTTCTACTACAGTTAGCTTAGTTTTAGTGTGGCGTTTGTAAACAATTTTTCGTTGTTGTATTGTTTTTTAGTAAAGTTTTCGTAATGATTGGAACAAAACATTGTAGCCCCCCCTGGCAACATCACGACATGAAAGAGAAACCCGAGTTGCAAAACTCTAAACTTGTTGTAATTTTACGTAAATTGAGTTACATAGGACATTGTAAACTGAATATTGAAACTTTTTAAGCAGTCTCTTTTGTTGTGAACTGGAGATATATTAGAAAAAAGTAAAAAATTTACAAAAAACGTCTATCCTGTAAAAAATTTCGGTCAACTTTTGTAGCGTCAGCCAACGCAAACGTTGAGGAAAAAATTTTTAATGTCCGTTCAGAAAATATAAAAAGTTATGAAACGCCCGTTTTTGAGATTTAAAAATTAAATGTGGAATAAAACATTTTGACATTTCTCAGTTCAGTAAAAGAAACCCGAAAAGTAAACTTTGAGTCTATATCGTGGGAACGGGATTTTTACGCTACCTCAAACCAGATTGTAGTGTATGAGAACTCAATCTACAAATTCCGGTTCCATACTTTTACGATAGCTTCTGAAACAGCTGTTCCAAAATTTAGACTTATTTAAGCACATTTTCTCACTGTTGTGTTGCGCCAAAATTTAGGTTGTATGTAACTAGCAGCTTTATTTGCAATTAAGCCAAAAATTCAGAACATGAAGCGTTTCTGAGTTCAAATTTTGGCATGCTTCTATTACAAGATTATGTTAGCGAGAAATCGCGATAGCTACTGTAGTATGTGAATTGTTGTCAAATATAAGTAAAATGCCCCGAGTTTTAGTGGTAACTTTTCCATAAAACAATTTTTACTTTCCAAGGTTGAAAGTTAACAAAGCGCAATAATGCAATAATAATAATGCAATAATGCAACGATAGTGCAATAAAAATAAATAATTTAGTTTTTTAAATCTAAAAAATAAATAAGTATATATAGCACAAAATTTAAAAAACAGTAAACTAACTATAAGAAATGCAGCAAAAGCTTCAAAAAACTCACCCTCAATTGATGTCTTTTTTGTCTTAGCACGTCAACATCTGCAGATTCAACAGGTTTTCGTTCTACCTGATTTAGTTCAAACTGAACTTGTCTGTAGGTATCTTTTAATTTCGATGCAAGGTTTCCAATACTGTCTGTTGACGAGGAAATATTTTCACGACTTTCTTGTCGTACTTCAAAATTGGAGTTTGCAGCTTTTTCAAGCTCGCGATCGAGACTGAATTCGCTCCCATCAAAACCGTAAACCGTCATTTTTGCGTATTGTCCGTATTCGCGTAGTTTAGGCGTACGTTCATTTGTGATTTGCTGGTATAGCGTGTCCCAACGTGCCCCAGGAAGTTGATCCTGTAGTTCTTCCAAATCCTATAAATAAAAAACAAGCAAATCCTGCATGAAAATCGAAATTTTACATCAACACAAAATCAAATCTGGGACAGCCCAAGACCTAGCTCAAACTTTTTAGTTTTTATCAGCCATCAAGTTTTGTAGAGTAAACTGTCTTAGCAGGTTCCCTTCACAGTCCGCAAAATACTACATCACTATATAATGAAAAATAAGTATAGTATAATAATATTCAGAACAGTCTATGAATTTCTAGTATGGCTTGCGGACAATTTTTATGAGTGATAAGCAAGGTAAGTGTGAACTAGGCTTGAAATCTTAAAAAATTTCAAGAATTCGCCACTTTGAAAATTTGGAGAAAAAATAGGTCGTTTGTACACCATATGTCAGCTTGAATGTGCGTTAGTTTCCCACAGCAGCTGCTAATTGGCTATTTTGCTTATGGCTACAGCTTTTAATTACGCATGTACAGCTTTAATTATAGCGTGCAAAACCTACATTCCATTAGATAGCAACTTGTTCGTTTAACACTAAACAAATTTAAAAGCAAAACCTTACTTTTATAGTTCTATTTAGTGTTTCCAAATAACCAATGCGAACATCGGAGAGATCGCGTATTTCAAGAAAAGTGTGTTCCAATTTATCGAATTTATCCTGAATTTCTCGAACTTCACCAGAAAAATATTTGCTCCGTAAATGTTCCAATGATCGGTCCAAGAAATCATAAATCGGCTGCGTCACTTGACATTCTTGACGCAGCTTTTCCGCTTGACTTATCGCGTCACCCAACGTTTCGACGTAAACCACGTCAAGTAATTTACTTCGACTTTCTAACTGTCCACAACGTTTGCAAAATTCATCCAGTTTATTGAATAAATCCATTTTAATTTGGCGGTTAAATGATATTTAATGCACAACTACTTTCTATTGATTAATTAACAAATTTAGTTATTTGAAAATAAATTGCTAAGTAAAATAATAAAAATAATTGCTAAGTCACGATAAACTATTTCTAAATTGGTCGTTATTAGCCAATACTATTCCAATAATACTTTGCCATCTATAAATGTAACAAACATAAAATTAAAAACATGTACAAATGTAAAAACAAGTACAAATAAAGTTTGTCAGAATAGATTGTAACAAAATAAGGAATAGTGTTGTTACTCAGCTTGTCAAACACAATCATATCAAATAACACCACCATAACAAACTCTTACTGCTAAAAAGTCTTACTACCGGTGAAGTTTTACAGTCTTTTTTAACTCTTTCAATTGTTACTACAGTTCCAATATAAATGAAGATGAATGTTATTGTATACTTACGTCTTAAAATAGTTTAGCATTGTTAACGTCAATTGATATGTTTTTTAATCCTTGGAACAAATGCATTCCTCCGATTTGCTCAAAAATAGTAAAAAAATTACAACTTACAACACTTAACACCACTTGAGAATAACTGGAATTTGTATAAATACACTTTGTTTACTTCTACCGACGCTGTGATAGTTAAAAATGTACCTACACTTTTCCACAGCAATTAATAAAAGATGAAACCAAACTAAGGTCAATCAAGCATAGAAAAAATTCAGTTTCAAAATTCCTGCTGTGTTTTCAAAATTATCTATTCATCTGCTAAATATAGTATCAAAATGTACTATGGGATATTAAAAAAATCATTCAACAAACGGCTTCTATAGAGGGAGGCTTAGCATTGCTTTTAGAGAGATTATCTGTAGAAACATCTGTTGGTTACTAAGGGAGAATTATATGGTTGGCTTCATGGAAAAACTATTTCACAAAAAAGTTTAAAACAAAATTCTAAACCGTGCAAAATTCAATACAAAAAATACTATAAAAACATATTTTGTTTTTTCTTTGTTGTTTTGTTTTTGTTGACCATTGTAAGAGTAACAAAATAGCGACTGTGAGTAAATTGTTTAAAAAATAACTTTTTATTTTTATAAGTTGCAGTTTGTCACCAGTGTTAAAAGTTAATATTGGATTGCGCCAATACAAAATAGCTCAAAAATAAGAATAACTCGAGAATCTAGCTCAGAAATGAAATATATTTTTATTGCACTATAATTTAGGCTCGAGAATAGTTATTCTTTAGAATCAATTATTCTCTATAGTAAAGTAATAGAAGGAGCAGCTGAAGAATAGATCTGGCATTGCTGACGAATAGCTATGTAGCATTACTGCGCGAACCAAATTTAGAAAGTAGGTTATTCTCCAGTAATTCTCCAACAATGCTCAAATAATTCTGTTCTTGATGCATGTAGGATATGTATGATATGCATGCTTCCCAGAGGATGTAGCTCAAAAATACATATGTGAAAAATTTAATAATTTACAAATTTACAAACATCAAACTTAGCACTTACATATTCAAGCTTACACTCACACTTATACTCGATATTTACATTACATATTTAACATATTAACGCTTATTGGCTTTTGTATATTATTGCTTCGTCTTATTGTCGCGCTTAATTGGCTATTTGCTGCATATGCTGTGATTGGCTAAAAATTATGCAGCCAGCTTTCCGATTAGATTACTGGAGAATGGAGACTAATGTTTTTTCCATCTATTCCTCGAGCTTTTTTCCCCAAAAGTGCAATGATAAAGTTGGGGAAGAAACCTGGTTGATAACTATTCTGGAATATTTCGAGAATAGCAATATTGAAAATAAATGATGGAACTAGCCGTGAGTTTTTTCATGAATTTTTTGCATTTTTCAAAACTGGCTATTATACTAACACAAAAATTAAGTATGTACATATATAAGTAAAACTAAACTAAAAACAATCTGGCAAGATTTTCTGGCAACAATGACCAAATTGATTGCCAACTTAAATAAATATATTTATTTTACATCATGATAATTACGATAACAATTTCAGGTTAGGTGAATGAGTTAGCTTGAAGAGAAACTATAGTCACGGAACCTAACCTTCGGAGCTACAGTTAGACTAATCTATTAAGGACAAAAGACAAAGCTACCTCTGCATGGTATTCTGTTGAAACAGGGGATAAATCTGGGGCTAAAAAATGTCTTGTGCACAGTTCAACATTAAAACGAACGGTATTTTTATATCAGCACTAGTTTTCAGAATAGTTTTGTAGAAACACGTATATTGTAATCACAACCCAGTAGTATAAATTGCAAACTATAAATTGCAGTAAAGGTAAAACCAGTTTATTTTGCGTTTTTTGTGAATTCTCTTGAGACAACAACAATATGGCATATGACTTGAAAATGAAAGTCGTATAATAATGCCAAACATAGGTAAGATCGTTGAATTTCGGTTTCCGCTGACATCAACAGTTATACAGGCCATAAAACAAAATGTATAAAGAAACAGTTGAATAGAGAAATTACGTTTTTTAAGTATCGTGTTTAATTTAGTCGTTGAAAACTGAGAAAAAATGTCTTTTTGATACATTTGACATAATGAACTTGTAGGTCGGCTCAATAAACTTTTTATCGATCTTATTTCTTGCAAAAAATGTTTTTGTGCTTTCAAGAAGAAAGTTGGTGTCAATGATATTGAAATTTATGTAAAAATAATCGTTACCTCAAACTTGCAATAAAACGTCTCTACTATTGCAACACAAAACTTTAGTATTTTGGTCAGCACTAATCTAGTAATAGGAATTAAATTAAAATTTAATGAATGACTACTATCACTGCAGAGACCAAAGCTCATAATCATCCCATTAAAGTTTGCCAGTTATACATAATTTCTGCAGCATGATAACTACATTTCTACATAGTTCTACCTCTACGCCATAACTACATAATTTTTAAACTTGTATTTATTAACTACGTAGTTTATGCATACACGGTTTCACCAAAAAATAGCAAAAGCTCTTGTTGCTATGGTTTCATTCGGAAAATTCATGAAAAAATCGCTGCACAATTAATCATGAAAAGGGTAGCAGAAAACGTGTGAGTGGAAATCAAAACAAGGACTAGAATTTTTGTTGTTCTAATGTCATAATATCCTGACAGTCGTGTGTCTCAGTCGGCTGACTGACTTATTTTCATGTGTTTTTTGTGTTTTGACCTTTATTTTTGTTCTTAAACGACTCGTTTTTTACTGTCACAACAACTAAAGTTTGTACAAACAATATTGTACAACTATTGTTATCTTACATTAAGAGCATTTACATTCAAGACCAAAATTTCTTAAATACTGACGTTCCGTTGAATTCACGCGTAACGCGAGCTATCTCTGAAATTCACACAGCAAACAAATACGTTAATGCGGTTTGTATCAAAACAGTACGCAACTCTAGTAGCTTTTTAGGTTGCGCATTTAAAAAAATTAAGTTGCAAGAAAAACATAACTTTCTTTTTGACTCGAGTTTGGTTGTGATATCAAATCTGGTTTGTTCTTGAAAGTGTTATTGTGATAACAACTGCCTTGGTGATATATCCTTAAATGCTGTCAAGTATCCGTAGTAAAGGGAGTTTCCAAGGTTGTTATTTCACAACTTGTATTGTTTTGTTTCATTAAAACTACGCGTGATTTCAGAATAGTTTTGGCCACCTACAGTGCCACACTGTTTGTACAATTTTCATTAATTTTGAAATTGTGGAGATGAATTCACCAATCTATAAAAAACACAATAACATAAAAATAGTAAAACAAGTAAAAAATATGTAGATTCTTATTGATAACGTAACCGTAAAGTATAATGGAAGTCGGTTAAAAGGTAAAAACGGCACACGTCTATTGTGTGAACATAACAAAACTTTATGGCGCTAGTTTATGCAAAAGTTTACTTCTTGGAACAAAACTTGTCAAGAAACTACGTGCATCGTCAACATTGAGTATTTGCTATTTTAGATAGAACTGGTCTTTACAAAAAACTGTCAGTGGAAAAAGTAACATGTTTTGTTGATAAAGATTTTTAATAGACTGTATTACACTTTATGCAGCCGATTCTTCACAAAAAAGCGTTTTGTAAAAATGTTCAGTATGACAGCTAATTAATTATCTTTCAAATCTATTACTGATCACTTGACTGCATTTCGATAAGTAACGTTTGTAACAGAACTTTGTTCTTCAATCATTTCACAGCTATAAAAGTTAGCGCTTCGTATATTTATTGATAGTGACAAACCTTTTGTCCTTCTGTATTTTTATGAAATATGGTTATGTTTGTTTTTTGTAGATAAATTAAGTACAGCAAAAGTAATTGACTAATTTGAAATGGGTATAATATTTTATTTATTTGTTTTATTTTACTCACTTATTCGTGTAAGCACTACACGCCTTTAAGTACAACTTTAATCGGAAAAAATTTCATGATAAAATTTACAAACTATACAAGAGAATTGACACAGGCTTTTTCTGAATCAAAATTATCATCACATTGTCTTCTTCTGTTACTAAATCGAACCATTGATGAACCACTAATATCGTGAGTCAAAGCCATTCTGCGACGCGCAAGAAACACAGCCGAAATTACTGGTGATCCATACCCGTCCGAACAGTGAATCAACTTTTGTAATATATCCTCTCGAAATCGACGACTGAATAGTAAATAGAGTAATACGTCGATACTTGACTTGAGACCGATCAAAAAATTGCCGACGTCAGTCGCGATCGCAAAGTATTGGAACATAACTTCTGACTTCTGAGCCTGGAAAAACTAAACACAATTACAGTTTTTATTCGTTTTCAGTTTAATTAAGTTTCACATTAAATTAAATGTTTCACAAGCATTGTTATAAAAAAAACTATGGGAGAACTAAGGGCCACTGTTTTGTAATGAGTAATTGTAAAAAGCGTGACAACTTTAACTATAACCAAAACTTGTACTGACTATTGGTAGATACAATCACACAAACTAGGATTTATTAGTTTACTCTCAGCACTACAGTAATGTTTAGACGAAATTTTTTAACCGTTAGGCTGTCGAAATTTTTCCTTTTTTATTGGAGCATTTTTACAGCTGCACACACCTAGCTTATCCCAAAACTGGCCCAAAGGTGGTTTAGCTTAATTCAGATTCTTTGCACGTTTTCATGTAGTTTTCACAAAATTTCATCACAAAACATTGTCTGATTCGTTACAAATTTTGTCGATTATTTCAAAACGTGGTTTTAGCTCAGCTGTGAGTGAGACGAATAATCCCCTACTTAACTAATGTAGCTATTAATATTGCCAATGTTACTTACTTCAATATTGTTTTCCAACACATTAGCAGTGAACGGGCCAAGATTGCACAACAAATAGGAGACAGAGATACAGAACAACAAAACGGTGGTGGCGGAAACGGAAGGACGGTAATCGAAGGTGCCGTTGGAACCGAAAGACTGGATTCGACGATTCGATCGAAATACTGTGGCGACGATCAGACTGTTGGCGATGAAGATGACCACGAAAGGAACACCGAAAAGGAACACGTTGTTTCCTATTCTAAAACAAAAAATTGTTTTGAACTGTTGATTGCTCAACCAATAAAGTTCATTTAACAAAAAATTGTTCATTAGCAGATCACAAGTACTAGCTTAGACTTCCCTCTCGAGCAACGTCAATTAACTCCGAAAAAAAAGATTAAGTATTGATTTCACAAAATTTCGATCGTTAACTATAAACTAGAAATTATAAAAATTACATTTTTTACTCATGACATAATTGGTTACTTTCAAACAGACGGTCTACCCGTAAAAAAATACTACATAAAAGTTTACAAAAAAATATAATTTTCTACTTGGTACATTTAGACGTCTGAAAAAAGAAGCTGCTGCAAAACAAACTTACATAATTAAGAGTAAAATTTAACTACCCTATATAATATCGTTTATAGTTGTTATTTATACGCAAATCGGACGGATAGACGTTAATGAGGGTTTCGTTTCGATTTGGGTTCCAACACTGGTCTAGCTTTAGTTCCAGCATCCTCGGTACGTTGTAGAGAGTGGCAAAAGAGCAGGTGAAAGTCACTACAATCCAGACAATGTGGCGCTGACCGCAAAACCGCTTCACTTCTGCAATTGAAAATTTACTAAGAAAAAAAACAAAAAATAAAGCAACAGTTAGTGTTAACAATAATACATATATAATATATGTAAGTATGCTTATTGATCCGTATCTTAGTTATGTAACTTGGTCTGGTAGACACACAGTTAGAACAAAGCGGACAGTTCATTTTACCTAGTGTATTTGGGGTCAAGCTGACATTTTGATGGATTGATCCAATTACATTCATTTAATTTATGCTGATCTTGTTAAGTAGTTATTTATGTGACCAATTTATTTAGATTTTCGATAAATATATGTACCAGCTTGATGTTCGACTAATAATAGCTTAGTTGGTTTCAGGTTTTCCTAACTTCTTTTAGCAGACAACAGACCTATATGTAGACTTCTTACTAAAAGGATGCGTGACACAGGCGCATCTGACCACAGCCATGACGGCGGTGAGCCAAGCAGAGGAGGTTCGGAACAACATGCCCAGGGGGTAGAAGATGTACATCAGGTAGTTGATGGCGCTGTGAGCAGACTGCATACTGTCTGAAACCAACAGTCAACTTAAGTCAGGTTCATACTAGTCCTTATGCTTGTCCCTATCATTTTGTCCTTAAGCAGTTTCAAGAAAACTACGTCACCAAATGGGCTATTTTTTTGCATGAAAGAAGTTTGGTTCATGTCCAGTTCCTACGAAAAACTTTTATGAATGCTGTGGAATAGTTGACCAAAAATTGTTCTTGTCCTTGTCCCTGTGTTCTTAAGGACAAGTAAAAACCGGGCTTTACTGTTCAAAAACGTTATATGAACAGTATATTATTTGGATGGCCGAGTGGTTAAGACGGTTGATTGGGAATTCGCTGTTTGATGACGGCCGTTTAATTCTTGTTGTTTTCGATTTAATTCTGATTTCTACAAAGTGCGGTTAGGGTGTGTTTACTATAAGTAGACTGTATGTGTCAGGTTAACTAGGTTATGACATGTTGCTTAAAAACAAGGATCCTTAGGTTATGAATATACATATGTACATATAAAACCGCTTTATGCTTGCCTAAATTATTATTATGTGCCTTGCATCTATGGTTTTCAGTCGATACAGTTCATAGTTTACAGTTTAGAAAAAAATTACAGTTTAAAAAATAATACCTAATATTCTTGGTGTGACAATAATGCAAATGCAAGAAATTAGTAATCCCATGTCTGAGAAACATAGTGCGATCAAGTAGAAACGGAATGTACTGTGGGGCACAAATCGTGGTATCTGAAATTAGACACATAATGGTATAATACGACTCAAGAATCGTGTTATCAAGAATATTTCTGTTGTGAGCTAAAGAAGTAACTGTTATAAACGGTAGTGAGAAAAAATTATAAATTTTACATCACTGATCAACCTATATTCAGATTGGGCTCGACATATAATATAAACAATCACTGCATTATGTAAGCATTACACAAACGTCAGAGACAACTAACCCATCGGAAAATGGCAGTAGCATTTCCAGCCAAGCCAAAAAGACACACCCCGCCCAGAACAAAACCACCCAACACAATGGACAGGATACTGTGGTGCTCAGTGGGGCACACGCGGAATAAACGCTCCGGTGCCATGAAATCTAAACCAATAGCATGAAATAGCATAGCATAGCATAGCATAGACTAGCATAAAGCATTTTGACAATGGAGGCTTTAACCTGTATTTGCAGCAAACAAGAGTATGAATATAAAAAATTAATGGCGAAGTTATTAATTATTCTCATTATTCTCATTACGATGCGGTTTTGATAAACATATTATATATATTTATATATATTATAATATTTACATAATCAAGCGAATTAATTCAAAATTGAGTGAAAACAAAGAGTTATTTTTTTAAATTAAATCAACTAAATGAACTAAATATTACTTCATAAGACAGTGACCTCATTCTTTATAAAAACACCTTTTGAGTATAACAGCACTACATAGAAAAGGCAAAATGACACGCGAAGGTTTAGATTAAAAACGAACATATTTCAATACATAAAGCCGAATGCAGGTTGAAGAGAAAAACGTTGAAAAGTACGCATCATTCAAATATAACTTTTTTCCTTGCTAAGATGCGTGTGTACTTTTGGCCAAACACAAAGTTTATTTCTTCTTTGTAGAAAGCAGTGAATGCTTTTCGTTTTTATGCTGTGAGCGTAAGCTTCAACGTTAAGTAGGAGAACCTGACCAAGTAAAGTCATTATACTTCGTCAAAAAAGTTGAACATTCCCTTAAAAACCTCTTTTTCTTTTTATGTTAGCCCAGAAGGAGGTCGAGCATAGCACCGATTCACCTCTTCCTTGTTTTCAAACCATGCCAGGCTACGAGTATGGCTCCAGAACTAGGGCATCCTAACTACATACAGTGTGGGAGTGTAGCATATGCTTTTAAATTAAATTTAGGGCGAAGGTTGGGGCCTCACATACCGATCCCGAAGGATACAGTTGTGAGTACCCCGTAAAAACCTATTGTAACTCTTAAAACCAAACATATTTGGACAAAGGTCATAGTAGGCTGTGTAATTCAAGCAGCTGGGTTAGCATAGCTTAATTAATAGGATACATCTACTTTATTATATCCCAAACGCTGACTAGAAAACGTTTACTCTATCCGCACTCTAGCAATGCGACATAGATAAAATTCAACTAAAAATAAATAACAAAGCCAAAATCAACGTAAAAGTTTCAGTCCAACAGTCGAGACTCTAGAACTCACTTTCAGTAAGATTATATTGTTTGTATAAATAGGGTCAGTCAAGGTTCTCTATTACGGAGGATTACAAAAAACCTAGACATATTTGTTTGTTTTTTAAAAAACGGAAAGACTTTAAACGTTAAAATGAAAATAAGAAAAGCAATCTGACATTGGCTTGGCTGGGCTATAGCTGGAACGATGCTCCGTGTTTATGATGCATTTTAGCCGTAAAGAAAATAGTAAATTTGGCATGTGCCAGTCAAAGTTTAAGTTGTCTGATCATGATAATAGACTCAGATTATGATGATAAATTCAACATTCAAGACGAACACATTTTCAAGATAAACAAAAAATCACGAAACTTTTTGTATACAGCTTCAGGGAGTACCCTCTTCCTCAGATTCAGCATAAACTGCTATTTCGGCAGCGCAATTTTGACGTTTAGTCAAAACAGTCGTAATAGAAAAAGTTTCGTATTCCTACCGTTTATGTGCTGTTGCATGCAACACCGGATATAAAAGATATAGGAAAGCCATAAATTTAGGTACCTTGCAGCAACAATTAAGGCTATAATTATTAAGGCTAATTAATGTATTACGCTGACAAAACTGTCCAAAAATCGCCCACTAAATGTAAATCTTTTTAAAAATCTGTAGGGAACTTCTTCAGATCTTACCGGATATTAATAAGATGTCCATAAGAAAGGCTTAAGTCGTTTTATAATTTTATTTTTCATCTACTGCCTGTTTCATTGTGATAAAACGATTGGGTACTATTTCGCAATCAGTTTCTTCCTGCAAGACAATTTTCTTTTTGCAAGCCAGTCCATAACAATCAATTTTAACTTGGCTTGAAGTGTAACTTATAAACTACTTCTGTTAATTTCTTTGTAAATTGATCAAAAGACTTAATTGATTGTTCTTATTGTAGGTATGTGATTCGATGCTCCTCAACTTGATTGTTAAAAAATTTACATACATTAAGGTACATTACATACCTTTATATTAAATTATTGTATTCACACTTTAAGTAATTTCGATTACAAATTTGCTTCAATTTAACAGATGGATGTTTAACCTTTGTGGACCAAAAACGCTTGAATTAATTTCAAATAATTAAATAATGTTTTAGCGAATCCAACGAACAACTCGCGAGACTCAGTACTCTGTTCATTCAAATTGTAAATCGGTTCAGCTTGTATTAAGGTGACCGGCTTGCAGTGCGAAATTTTGCTTGCAAGAAGAATCCGAGTGGCTTATAGAACGAAACTTAACGAGACAAAGTTGATGTTTATTGTTTACTGACTAATAATTTCAGTAATTGCCGTAACGTAATAAATAAATTTGTCCAAACAAGGTACGCGGCTGAGTTAAAATGATGGTTGCAGCAGAAAACGACTCACATGCACATTGTAAAATTTAAAAAAAATCCAAGTTAAAAAATATTTTAGTTTGATTTGTGAATGCCAAAAAGATTAAATTTTTCAAACATATGCATAAGCTTTAGCGGGTTTCAGCAATCATTAAGCAGTAGCAAACTTTATTTCTTCAAAACACTATAAATTCTAATATTTATATGTATTTACAAGTTTTAGAAATGTGCTGGTTCCGGTTATGCCAAATAAAATATGCCTCTAGCTGCGGCGCAGTAACCGTCTTTTCTGCAGTCTGTAGTCTGTACTGATAATAGTGATTCGTCATACGCACATGTGTTATTATAGATGACTTGACAGTTTTGACGTAAAGCGTAAACGTAAACTTTTTGACGTCAAGCGTTTGACTGTCTGCAGAACGTCTACAAAGTGTGAGCATCTACAAAATTTTGTTGTTGATCTGAAGTGTACCTATCATAAATAATAGCAAACACTCTTCTTTGATGACGCTGACAATACTGCAACGCCGCGTCGAAATTAAAAGTGTATGGTACCATCACCATGACACTGTGGGTGGAATTCACAAGGCTTGTTTAATTTAAACGTTTAATTGTTTAATTTAATTTAATTCCAAGTCGAACATGTGATCGTATGAAATGACACATAGAATGTTTCACGACATTGTTCTATTTCATTCAAAAAGAACGTTTTAAACCGAGTCTAAAGTTGAACACCTAACGTACATATAATACCTTTTTCTGTAAATCAATTTTAGTTTCAGACTGTCAGAGCTTTTGGGGAAACCATCTGGCACTTCTGAAGGAAGCACTTTCAAAAAAGAACCTTGTTAACGAAAACTCTAATTTGGCCAGAACTGTGGCACTTAATATGATTAAGATACTGGTTCTCTTGACATGTTTTCCTCATTAAACCGTAGGTCGACTGCAGGAAATAATTGTTTATCTCTGGTCAAAAAACGTAGGGTCAAGAATGCTCAAATTAATATCTCCAAGTCGTCAAATAACTTAACCCTTATTCTTAGTTGAACGCTTAGTTGTAAGAATGTTCTTAATTAGAAACTGCGTGCAAAAACAATGAGTAACTCTATATGTCAGTGTGTAGTATGTAAGAAAACTAAATTTAATTGTAGTAACGTAATGTAAATTTCACATTCGAATGGTACGAAAACCGCAGTTAGAAATATGAGTTCACAAAACGTTCACGTAACGAATAACGCATAAAATATTTAGCATAGTACTGCGTATGTACAGTGCATTTACAGTCCGTAGCCACTGTAGCAAATAAGCTAAGTTTTCGGCAAAAGTATTCAGTAAATACCAAGCACGCATTCTTAAGTACATTGACCAGAGGCCATCGTAAACCCTTTGGACCAGCAAAAGGTTTATTTCTTAATTTGCATATGTATATCCCATGAGAAGCATCTTCTTTTACAGCCATTGAAACGGCAAAATTTCAGCTTAAAGCTTTCGGCAGTCGGAATTTGAAAGGTAAATTAATTGGTTTAATTAAGGTAGATTGTTAATCTTAAATAAAGATAAATTAGTGAACCTCATGTTTGCTTATGCATATAATTGCGAATTTATTATGCAAGGTCAGTTGCAAATACATACATAAGTTAAAGTTATGCCATTTTAAAAAAATGCAATACCAACGTCGATTTCTAATATATCATGAGTACTAATTGTCATGAACCATCAGACCTGACTGGCCGAGTTGTTAGTCTGCTAGGTTCGTAATCTAGAGATGTCGTCGATTCCTCGTCGAGCGCTTTTTGCCAGACTTTTACATTTTCAAAGGACATTCTCAGAAACCACTAAAGCAGTAACACACTGATTGTACAAGGCATTTTAATGGTGACAGATGCATAGCTACGGTAAAAGACGTGTAAAACACACTCCGCACATTGACACTTGAACGGTAACACTGCGTTAAGATGCCAGAATCAAAATTAAAGACCTGTTGGGCTGCGACTCAACAGGAATAAACTAAAAGTCGAAACACCCAAGAGTGGAAGACGGCAACTTTGTCACTTGACTATCTAGAATTTACCTACGTACGATGACGTAATGATCTGCAGTGACGTCTACCTTCGATTACAGTAACCGTTCGTCTTCTATTTTTCCTCATTACGTTTCGACCCTCAGTTTTTTTAGAAAATAGGAGGAGATATACATAGCATATTCATGCTCTGTGCTTCACATAAAATGTACAAAGTAAAAATATTCGCAATGTCAGTCCAGTTAGTGAATTAAGAAGACATCTGTGCAATTAAATTATGAGAAGAATCTCTAGCAACCCGAAAAAAATTATCTTAAATGTAACTTTGAGCTGACTGAAAGATCCGGCTGTAAACAATGTGGCTTACATAAATGACAAATTAGAGTGTTTTGAAGTAGCTCAGAAGATATGCCGCTAAAAAGTTGGAAACTCCATTGAGAATAAAAGAAAACCAACCCACGTTATTGAAAAAGCAATTGGAATCTAGAATCTAAAAGATAAAGAACTGATGAGCTTATGTTTACATTTACGATTCCTGTTCAGTATTATCGAAGCCCTACCACTTAAGAGTCACAAGCACAACAGATAATCCATACAAACACCACTAACAAAGTAGCACATGAAAAATAACAATTTGTACTTTGTTTGAAATGTCTCGCGGACTAGTGAATTACCGAAAAAAAGCCTTAGAACATTAACGATATTTTTCAGTCAAAACTTAAAAATAAAAATGAAATTGAAAAAACAAAAATCAAATTGACATTGTTCTCAATAAAAAAATTAGTGGGGTTTGTGTAATTTTGCTCAGGTTGAAAATAAAATTAGAGAAAAAACATAAGAACCGGATGAAAATACAATAAAAACATTTTCAACTGGCAATAACTGGCACGTTTTAGGTTAACTCGTGTTAGTTTATAGATTGTTGTTGACAAAATTTTTATATTGTTGGTATATTCCAGCCTCAAGTTATTTTTATTGATACAAGCTTTGAGGTTATCAGCACTATGCTTCTGACAGGAGAAATTTTAATGAACGAAGGGTCCGTATTCACAAATGGCAGTCTGTGTGAGCAAGTCGGCTTTTGTGTGAACGATGATTGGGCCTAGCTTGGATTGGTATTCAACAGTGAGAGAGACACCATTTTGTAAAGCTGAGGTGGAAAGGCTATGTTTAGGCTTTCATCAATAGCTACTGAGTAGCAGTCATGACTGTGGCTTACTCTTCTGATAAGCTTCAAATTAGAGTAATTTACATAATATAGCAACAGCTGGTAGACTGATTAAGAGTCTGTCAATTTCGATAAAAGTATTATCTAGATCTATCATTAGTTTTCAGGACTTCAATTGAATTGAACACAATTAACTAACTCATTCTTTTTGTATATTTGTAATTGTTGTAGTCTTAAAACTTGATAAATTCCTACTTGATAAAGTATAGAATTAATTCTAGTAAGTAGAATTAATTAATTGTCAATAATTAATTAATAATTAATTACAACTGCAATAAAAATACCTCAATACATGGGTTAGAGGAGATTTTTTCAATCTTACAAAGAAAAGCTTTACGGAAAATTAATGTAAAAAATTAATCAGAAAAATCTTAGTATTCTCCAAAAATCAAGCAAACGTGGGAGGAACAACAATAAATTTATTAATGTATTTTAGTTTTCACTTTACTGCGTTCGAAATTGGTTCCGGACCGCATTGGCGTAAAATTTTTGTTCGTAACTTTTCAGCCAACTTGCCTCACTTTTTACAAAGAATAAAGCTAGCGTATCAGACGTATGTATGTACATATGCACATACATACTAGACTTTAGTTAAACAATCAGAGAAATTATTTTATCTGGCCATAGATTAGTGGATTACATAAAATATTCAGTGGACGTATTTTCAGAGTTACCAATGGGTAAATAAAGCTAAGAAAAAAGGTAAAATGGTATTTTCAGACAGTGACAGAAGCACATTTGATAGCCAAGCTTACTGTTAAGAATCGGGACATAAATGCTTCAACTTTTTTACAGCTCCAGATAACCAATTCTACCCACATACAAATGTTTAACCCCAACGTTCCCTTGTCTTGAATTTTAGTTCTACTTTTACCCACAGAACTAACTTTACCGTTATTTTACCAGTGACAAAAGATAGCCTAATTATACCTTGGTAATTTTAAAATACCAGGCAGTTTGACAAAATAGTTGTTAGTCTCATCGCTTCTATTCACCTTTCACTACTCACGGCAACCCGGCAATATGAGTGGGATCGGTATGTCAGCTTACTTTTTCTGTTAGGCCACATAGTCCTGGACATCTAATAAAACCGCTTGAAATTGACAGCTTGTGACATTTGAAGGCGGGCTGATGTCACAAACTTGCGCTGAATCACGAAAGGAAGATAATGAGGGGAGTTTCTTGTACCTTATTCTTTAGGTAAAATATACATACTTTGTAACAGGATAGGCAATTTTTTAAATTAGCTCAGTGTTCTTGTTTGCAAGCGGGAAGAACATTGTGCATATTTTGTATGAATGCTTGCCTGTCGTGTCCATGAATAATAAATTAGGGATTGATTTGAGCTATAATCTGTGTACATAATCCACTGTGGCTGCTCATGAAAAACCTAGTAGTCAAGCAAGAAAAGGTAACTCCTACTGCACTGAATGTGTCGACATTCATGACAGTTATTTTTGTACATAGGTACATAACTTACTTATTGGTCCAACTTTAGTAACGTATGTATTTCTATGTCAAAAAAAAGTATGCATTAAAGTCTGACCAAAATAGGCTGGAGCCTTAGTCAAAGATTCCGCGACTTCATTGCAAAAAGAGCACAGCAAATAGTCACAAAGATCACGTTGTCACGGGGTAAATTATCCCCCATGGAAAATCATCCGGGGGGATGAAATATGCCGGGGCAAATCATCCGGGGGGATGAAATACCCCGGGGCAAATCGTCCCCAGTTCCTGTGGCACCCAAAGGGCACCCCGCGCGTTTTCCCCATCATGTGAAACAGGCTTAAGGGGGGGCTCCCTAAGTCAAAATCAAAGTTCTCCATTTTGCTTAATTTCACATACCTAATATGTTACTCCCCCCAAGGCGCCTCTACGTCAGATAAGAATAATTAAACTTGAAGGCGAACTTTTGGTTCAGTGGTTTGTCAGTGTATTTACATTGGCAAAACTACGCCAAAAAGCCTAAAAGTAGACTCCGTCGGACAACTCTAGCACGAACCACATCAAGCCATTCAGGCTGAAACTTGACATAGTAATAGCCCACATACACGCGCTAAACCGTGTGATCCGGATTTTCTTATGTATTTTCGAATCTAAAATCGATGGCGAAATGTGAAAAATGGCCGTTTTTTGGGCCCGCCAAATTTGAGTGATTTTACATTTAGCGTCACTGCTCAGGCCATGGGCAAAAATTTAAAAAAAATGGATCATTGGGGTTGAGATGCCACTACGAACCATCAGTCAGTCAGGTAAGATCATAATACCACAAAGGAGTTCAACACTCGACACTACAAGTCGCAGTGGCAGCCTTAAGTTATCATCTACCAAAGCTAGATATCAAAGTTCCGACGAACGAAAGATATTAACGTATGTAGTACACAGAACCGTAGTTATAGGTGAAATAAACTTCAATCCTGTGTTAAACCACGCACTACGGGGCTCTTGGAATTTAGGCCTGAAGGCGATGGACACGAGGGCGAAAGTGACCGTGCGCCCGAGCCCAAGTAGAACGTGATCTAACGGCTGGGAACCGCCACAAGTCGCCTAAAAACTCAGATTCCGGCCCTCACTCAGGTTCGGGGCCCACGTATGGAATCTCTCCAAAAAAGCTGCAAAGCCCTACAGAACACCCAACACACAGTCAAAATTAAAGACAACGCGAAACTCTTTTAAATTAATAAAATTTATTGGAAGCCAAATAACAAAAATATAACAAGCGGAGGAAAACGAGTAAAAACCTAGCTCAAATCATTCCCTAAACTCAGGGGAAGCTATTCCTAGTCTCAACGGCGCGCGAGGCTCTAACTACTTATCCCAGTTTCAAGTGCATCGGCGCCACCCCCCTGTCCGCGACGTCTTCACCAGCTCACACTGACTATAAGCCAGTCACACCAAAGGACAATATATATTTTCGACAATGCGCCGATTGGCCTAGAAATAGCTTTCCATTAAAATTCTAAATGCAAAATATATAAAACTACTAAAATTATTACATGAAATGCTGAATTTGGGCTCGATAATGTGAATAACTTCATGTTTTAAACATACAAAATATGTATTCATATTTGATGTGCTGAGTCACGAATTTACTACGCTGTGAGCCAAACAGCAAGCCATAGAAACTGCTGGCAGCCTTTCTAATAATTTCTGAACTCGAAGGCGTCGCACAAAACGCTGCAAAGTCTCGAAAACTGCCAAATGTGAAAATGAATAAATGCGTGTCTTGGCTTAATTCTGCGATTATAAAACGTTAATAGGAGTGAATTTTGAAGAAATATATGTCTGTACGAGTGCGAGAAAACCTGCCTAGACCAGGGGGTAACCCTGAATTCACAACAGGTGCCCCCCTGCGCGGGCACGACGCCTCGGCGTGTATAGCGCATGTCAACGGGTACCTCCTGGTTGAGGCACGTTTTCTCGCGCTCCCTATGCCCAAATTCAGCTACCAAAGAATTTTTAAACCCGCAAGTTATGCATACAATTTACAAATATAAGTTTAACAAATTTTCCTGAAAATACACAAATGCAATTAGTTATACAAACAAACAAACAAGATGGCAAACGCCAATAACCCATTAAAGCTCTCAAATTTCAAACTCAAAATTTCGCGGTTCTACTGAGTTAAAACGAACGAAAATCGTAACCAAAATCTCCCCTCTCAGTACAAAAACACGTTCCCAAATTTAAACTAGTCCTGCCCCCCTCCTGGAGGTCCAACTAGATTGAACTCCGGATCGAAACGGAGCGAGCGATCACACCAACTTTCAGTTATCTCGACCGGTTCACAAGGAACTGCTCGTGCAGTTAACCCGTTTCCTACCTACTCACTCTACCTACGCATTCTCTACCTAAAAAATACAGTACGTACCTAGCTAAATTTAGACTCAGACATTCCCTACATACACACTACGGTTAGTAAACTTCAAAGACGTCCTTCTCTCTCTCACTGCCGGCTCTAACTCTCACCCAGCTGCTCGAAAACTCTCACGGACTCAGCCTGTCGGCGGCGAGCTCGCGCCTGCTTTGTATGACGTACGCTTCGGGCATAAGCACGCTAACAGACGCTATTTTCAGGATGCCGGCCGGTCACCCGTCGTGTACGCCACTCACCTAACGCAGCTAACACTCTCAAAACATCTCCCCTAAGAATTTTGCCACCGGTGGTCTTATACCCGTATCTCAAAACCCGTACACCTGGTGCCACACGTCAAAGTTTCTACACTCCTCTCGGTTTCGGATCTCTACGTTTCGGATATCGGATTCCGGTGTTAGTCTACTAACTCTCCTCTCACTACACTCTCTAAACACGTTAATTGCACTACCTACTTACTAATTTCTTGCTGCGACCTAGCAACACAAGTACCGGACAAGGCATCCACAAAACATATACCCTAAATCTAACAGTGTCCAATTGTTTCTTGGACATCAGGGCCTGACGTGGGGCATTGGACGCGGTTAGCGGCTCGGCTGGTACGTTGGTCGGCTGACTGGTTTGGTTGTTGGACGGTCGGCTGGACTGGCTCGGCAAACGGACTGGACGGGCGACCACACAGCTGGAGGTAGGCGGCAAGTAGGTGCGTAACCAGCTGGACGGATAAACGATCGAAGGGCTGGACGACTCGGTCGCGGGTGAGCATAAAGGTGCCCGCACAGCAAAGTTCGTGGAGAATATCCAGTGGGTCGTCACAGCAGGGTTTGTAGTCACAGTCCCACGGGGTTCTCGCCGTAATTCCCCGCCAAACGCGCGTAAAGTTCGTTGGGGTCGCCCGGGTAGCAAGGTCGCCAGTCCATGTGTCACCGCATCGGCTAGCCGCGATCTCGCCAGTAGGTACCGCCGCCGGATCCACCAGTCGCTCCATATCGCTCGATGAGGGGGCAGGACGGGGCGCCTACTTATATACCTGAGGCACAAATAAAAACATATTATATTAAACAAAATTTCAACCCCTGCTAAATAAATTCCCCTACACACTTTTTATTACGCACATGCTATACGAGAAAAAGGTTATCATGTTAATTTATTACTCAATGTTAAAACACAACTTAAAATTTCCTGAATTCAAATTTAAACCAGATAAACAGACTTCGACTTCAATTTTAGTATTAGTCTAAACTCCAATACGTTAAAAATATTTTGGCTCAATAAAAATAAAACTTAGTAATTCAATTTTGGCCGCAACAAGAGTCCTTAGGGTTCCTTATACCTGTCTAACGTGTAGATATAGTCCGTTTCTTGGGTCACGGGTCCACTTTACACGGGGGTTCACCCCGTTTACTCCAAAATTCTACTACTTTACCCGTCTTTTGGACTGAAAGGCACATCTTCTGCCCCCTTTCACGCAACCCAAGCTACGTCTATGTGCGTGTGCTTATCTCAACTGCTACACTACTACATTCTCCTACAACTTCTCGACACCCCGAGTGCTCTTGCAAGCACCCCCTTCTTCTTCTTTCCGCATACTTGGCTCCCTCTGGTGTTCACGTAGCGCCGGTGCCTGCGCCCTTAGGGCTGCCCTGCCTGATGTTATTTTCTGCGACGTATATGCGTACACTAGACGGTCCCCTTTTCTGGGCTGCTGTACCCATATACATACTCACTTTAAACTCGCAGGCACTACGTTACAACCTGGGGCCGTTAAAGATGTTCACCTTTCCTCCCATGTAGTATAACAAAATGAAAATTTCAATGTTAAATTTGCGTGCTATATGTGTTTTATGTTAATTTCTGTTAAGGGACATCTAGTCCCGCGGCAGCAGATGTTTTAGGCTGTACCCAGCTTCGCTCGACATTTCGCCACGGTGGCGTTATTCGCCTCCTGTTTGGGCCGTTTCTCGAACCAGACTACGCTGGATCCGTACGACTCCAAACTCCGTGGATGCCTGGGTTACTCTCCAAGCTGTCCCGTCCTTGCCTACACAACCAGGACAATCGGACTTGGGACTCACGCTCAGTATTAGCCATGCTGCGAAATACATTTTGTTAAATTTTGTTAATAATAAAATGTTATCCTGAGCGATTTTCGCCCTTATTTGTCTATCTTTTATTTTTATATTGTTACTTTATTTGGAAGAAGAGAAAATAAATTAGAAACCCTAAAGACCAATGTGCTAGAAAATGCTACAACAAAACCAAATAGATTAGTGAACCCAATTCGGGCCATATTTTAGTACTAAAATTTCGAGTATATTAGTTAAAAATAATTTGTTATTGGGTTAATTTAGAACCAAAATCGAAACATGGAACAACCCTGGATTCACAACACCTGAGGTATGTATTCGTCAGTATTAACAGAGTAAAGGAACGCTTTGTGAGAACAAAAAACTTTTTTTTGCGCCTATGATAGCCTATGATACTAACTAGCTTTCAAAGAATGCAAGCGCAGGGTTGTTCAACATTCCATTACACAAAATCTACTTTGGGTCTTTGGGATAGCTAGACGGATGATTCCTTACATTTGTAAGGGGGGATGATTTGTTAGGAGAGATGATTTACACCGTGACTGTTCCACTAGTTAAAGTTATGTTTGGGGTATTTTATCCGGGGGGATGATTTGCCCCGGGGTATTTTATTCGGGGGGATGATTTGCCCCGGGTATTTTATCCCCACGGATGATTTTCTAGGGGGGGGCGGTGATTTACCCCGTGACAACGTCACCTGTTTTGTCCGAAGGTTTAGCAATTTGTGGTCACTTCTAGTTGTGATTGTGGTAACAGCTGACACTGTACTAGTTACAGCTTCAACGGAACGTTATGTCAAGTTTTTCTCCGTAAAATATTTATTGGAACGTTCACGGAAGCTAGTCGCACGGTGCTATTTGGTTTAAGACTACAGTATTTTTTGAAGAAGGAAGTGCGACAAGTTTGTTCTTGAATCGGAACTTTCACTATTAATCAAAGGTAGGTGCAATATGTAAGCGTAGTCAACAAAAAACAGCTAGGTAATTGCATTCTGAAAGACTGTGAAGTTCAATTCTACTTATCCCGATGTATGTACACTGTTTACAAACTCGTTTACAAACACCCTACTTGTTACATATTTTGTCCATTTGTGTGGTTTCTAATTGGTGATATTATAAGTCAGATTGTGTTGTTGTAGTTGTAGAAGATTATATTCTAGTCTCTAGTGTATATTTGCAATAGCAAGAGTACCTACATAATGTCTGTTTCATTGTTAAAATCATTGTCAAAAATTGTGAACTTTTTGAGATATTAACTTTTCTCAGTTCTTAAAAGTTTTTCAATCAATTTTCCTGAGAGTTTGCCAAAACGTCTCCAAATGTACTAGCAAACCTTTTATGATGTGTTAACAACTATAAATATGAATTGATTCAATTAATTACTTGAGTTATTATTAACTACTAATGTATTAATTACTTGAGATGGCATAATTTTATTAGCCTACTTGCTTATACCAGCGACTATGTGTTGCATAGACGCTGATTTGATGCCCAGTGCCAACTGCCAACCTGTTTAACAAAACTTCAACAGGTATGTATGCAGGCCAAAACGACGAGTACATCTGCCTGCACTAGAACACAGGCAGCCAGAACAGTGTCTCACTCTGCAATTATCGCAAGACTTGAGTAAAGCAGTATCCACACACTACACACACTGCTCAGCTACGACTTCTAAGCCAAGATTTTGTTGACCTTTCGTTAATCTATGTTCTGAGTTCTGAGACGAAGCTACTTCGTTGACCTTGTTTTCGGTTGTAGAATGTAGTCGTAAGTATTCTTGATATTCTTAAAGTTGCGGTTCTGCTAACTTGTTGTTTAAAAGTTTCACGGTTGATCATGGACAGTCACGGTGTCCATCGTCTATTTTTATGAGACGGCATAAAACGCTCTTTTTATTATTAAAAAACAAATTTTGTGTGGGCGGCCCGATTAACCTTCACTTAGTTTATCGAAACAGTAGTGACAATACAATTCAATGATGTATCTATATTTTTTCATACATCCAGTCAAGTACCAAAATAACAACATTCCTAGGTAAAACACTAAATAATGTGATAATTGTATAGCATTGTACAGTGGTGAAGAAGCTACCATATAATCAATACATTACGATATAAACGTTCAGTTTCTTGAAAATTAGGACTCATAGATTGGGCATACAAAAAATTCTAGACATGAGCTCAGTATGTTGATGTATCGGTTAATGGCTTTATAATTCCAGCTAGATTACAAAGAGGTAAAACGGTAAAACTAAGGTTTTTTCTGAAGTAATATGGAATGTGGAATATTGTATTTTAAAAATAGTGATATTTTGGAACCCAACCGAATCAGGTTTGGCGCGATAGCGCCAAACCTATAATAGGACGCAAACACCCTCAGTGCGACTTTTGAGAAAGCTTTCTTGAACAGAGCTGTTGAACACGTGAATCGAAAAAGACAAAATTATACACACACATTGTCCTTATAAAGTTACACTTTTGTGCAAAGTTTGATGTAATTTGATTTGGAGTGGGCGGAGATATTTTTAAAATACACATTGAATTTTTGGTCTTGATGATCTTTTTGTTTTTCTCGTCACACTTTCCAGAACATTGGCAGCATCTCCTGAGACGCCCAATATACCATTCTGACCGTCTTAATCCGCGATACTGCAAATAAGCTTTTTGAAGAAAAGCCTTGAGGTTTCAATGAGTTATCAATCAATTATCGATTTTTTGAACTCTATTAGTTAATAAATTCGACATAATGCTGTGCAGATAGAGTAATTTCCTAAAAAAATGGTGAATTTATATGTTATTTGATACGTAGAATTTACTTCTAGTGTTAGTTTGGCGTAAAAATGTTGACCGGTTGCGCATGAGTAATTGGGCTAAACTTGTTTTCAACAAAAATTTGCAAACTATATTGATATAAGTAGTAACGCTTTGAAAAGAACAATAATTTTTACGTAATTGGTTCAAATTTTATGAGCTAATTCATAAGTAGGCAGTATTACGAGGTACGTAAACTTTCGGAAATTTCGGCCGATTCTGCAACTGAGCTTCAGCCAATCAGATTCGAGCTGAAGTGTGGACAATTTTTTGTTGCACATTTTTTAATATAATCGTGTTTTACCGGCATTTTATCGTAAACATTTTAAAAGTTTTCCATTCAACTCCGTTTATTCCGATTTAACTGACTCTAAGGCAGTTTTAGTTACTTTTTTTAGTCAAGTACTGTTTGACTGTAAACTAAAATGGGATTAATTGCAGTTGGGGGGGGGAAATAGTAGACCTATTTTTTTGGAGCAGAGCACCTGAAGGGAAGCATTTTTTGTAATAGAACCCCCATCCACAAATTTGTAATTTCTGAGCTTATGACCCCTTGAAAATTGCATTTTCAGTGTTTTGAGAAGTAAACGTAGACCAAAGTTTGCAGCCAAAAATGGCTATAGGCTGGGATTCACAACCTAACACTAACACTAAAGTTTCCCTTAAAAGTTAGTGAAACACTTAAAATTAGCGTCGAAACACTAACATTTTAAGTGTTTCAGGCTGAAATTTAAGTGTTTCACTAACTTTTAAGGGAAACTTTAGTGTTAGTGTTAGGTTGTGAATCCCAGCCATAATCTTTGTTTTGGATAGTTTTGAGTGCGTTATGATGTTTTAAGGCAGCGTCTAGGCTTAGCTAGCAGTATTCTTTAGGCTGGGCTGGCAAGATTTTTTCTGAAAATTTTGTTTTTTTAATATGTAAGCCTGAGCCTAAGTCTGAACCTAAGCCTAAGCCTGATACTAAGCCAAAGCCTAAGCCCCATACTAAGCCTAAGCCCTAAGCCTAGCATAAGCCTAAACTGAGGCCCAGTCTGAAGGAACGGGGTCATTGTGTCTTTGTTGTTTAGATTCTAAAAATTGTTTGTAAACTTTGTGGCTCCATTTAAACACGTTTAAAACGGAAAACATGGGTTTCGGGCCCGCAAAAAAATCCGCGAAAAAGTCCTTTACTGAGGTCTCAAATTTCGGGTGGTCGTGTCTCAAAAAATCTAAAAAATAAAATATGGGTTCTCGAAGAAAAAATGCTTCCCCCAGCCCAAGGTGCTCTACTAAAAAAATGGGTATGCTATCCCCCCACCTGCATTTAACCTGAAAATTAAATTTTCAGTGTTTTTGGAAATGAACGTTTGCAAAAATTTGAAGCAAAAAAATGGCTAAAATCTTTAATTTTTGGATAGTTTTGACTAGATGCCTGGCGAAAGGGGGGAGGGGTTGCCTGATGCCTGGCGGAAGGGGGGGTGGTCCCTACTTTTGGCCATTTTTCGAAGACAGCCAAAATTTTTCAGAATTTTATCACAATTTTCAACTCATTTTTGAGGTACTTTCTTGGCCGCCGGCGAACAAAGTTTTCAATTTTTCAATTTTTTACGCATTTTTGGGGAACTTTTTTGACCATCAGAGGGTGGGTGAGGGGTCGAGTGTGGGGTGCCGGATGTCTGGGGGCCGGGGGGGGGGGGGTGCCGACCCCCCTCAGGGGCGGGGGGGGGAAGTTGCTCCGCAACCCCGCACTAGGGATGGAAGTCTCGGTCTCGGTCTTGGTCAAAACCCGAGACTGACCCAGTCTCGGTCTCGGTAGTCAAAAAGTCTCGGTTTCGGTAGTCGAAAAGTCTCTATTTGTACCCGGTCTCGGTTTTTCAAATCTGTGAAAAAGTTTCTTGTGGTTCCCCCTTTGGTTTATATTGTTCACAGGAAATTTTTTCCAAAGTTTTCATTTCACCAAAATTTCACACCAAACAGCGAGATTCTGTCAACTTTTTTCCGAAAAAAACTTTATTGTGGTTGTTTAGTTTTTCAGTAAACCAAGTACACACACAAAAATGTATGTTTGTGATTAGCTTTCTTACCTCGTGCTCGTGCCTCGTACTATATTTCAAGTCTGTCTGTGTGATTATTATTATATCTTATACTTTAGTATTAGTGTTAGGCTGGTCAACTTTTTTATGCCAATTGGTGGCTACACATAGTTCGCTGTAAATTTCAATTAGTATGACTGTAGTAAAAATCAAAAAAATCTGTGCAAGTACAACTCAACGCACTACTCAGAATCATGCGATGACACATTACATAGTCCGTGAGATGAGAAAGGAAGAGTCTGCTGACTACTCCCAACTAAAATTTAGTCCCAGGGGATTGAGGCGGGCCCATTCACACACGCTGGAGGCAAAGAATGAAAAAGCGTCATGGCGCGCAGGTCTAATTGTTTAGCCAAAAATGCTTTTTATCTTGGGTGTATTTTAGTAGAACACTGGTCATTCCGGCATTCCAGTCATTCCATTCCAGCATTGGCGTAGCCAGGGGGGGGGGGCGGGGGATGGGAGAATTCCCCCCCCCCCCGAAATTTTTTCCGACCGAAATTTTACACAAGGGTTCCCCCTTTGGTTTTTATGGTCCGACCGGAAAAAATTTCGGATACGTCTCCAATTGATCAAATTTGGCCTAAAAATCAATAATTTCCCCAATTTTTTTCTGGGGACCTCCGTGACTTTGTGGCTCAATGTTTTTTGCTTTTGTGTTCCATTAAAGCGTGGGCATGTGTTTATGGGTGCATTGTACACTATTTATGTGCTTAATACACTGTTTAATGTTTAATGCCGCTCTGGTCAGAATATTAGCGTTGTTTTTGAACGAAATATGCTAATATGTGTCGTTTTTTGCGTTAAAATTGCAATTAGGTGCGTTTTAGCACATTTCAAAAAATCAAAAAGGCATTCCCCCTCGATTTTTTTCCTGGCTACGCCACTGGGTCATTCCAATAAAATAGGAGCGATTTTTAACTAAATTCGAGCCAAACAGTGTCAATAATTGCTATTTGTTGGCGAGAACAAGGACAAATTGCATCTGTTTGGGACAGATGTCAAAATTTCACTATATTCAAGAAGACATGGTCCCACACAAATGGCGGAAAGAAAAGAACCAGGAATGTAACCAAAATTGCCGTGATGTAGCTGTTAGTTATATATGTATATGTACATAAGGTGTCTGACCATGGTCTTGTAATTTTAAATAAAAAACTTGTAAAAATTCACCAAATCAGTAGGTAAAAAATTGGCAAAAAATGACCCAAGGTCTCGGTTTTTGCGGTCTCGGAATTTGGTCTCGGTCTCGGTAGTCTCGGTTTCGTGGTCTCGGTCTCGGTCAACAAATCGAGACTTCCATCCCTACTTGCCATATTTGGAAGAACATGTTTTCCTTAATTGTGAAGATTGAAACAGCAAAGTCGGTGTCGCATTAAGTACATACCAATTAGGCTGTATTAGTGTTTGGCCAATACCCAAAAATACCGATAACCGATACCGATACCGATAAAAAAATGCCGATACCGATACCGATATTTTCTATGAAATGTGCATGTACGTATATACCATTGACATTGCTATGTATACAGACATAGAGATTTCTGTGGACTGTACATAAACATCGTGTTGTTGTATGGTGATGCTATGCTACACCACTGGCTTTTACTGCAAACAGACTCAACTCATTGCCCTTGATATGGCTGCGGCTATAACAAGATAGCGTAAAGCTGAAAAACGCTATTATAAAAAGTGAAAAAAATTTCTTCAGACCTGCGCCCTCCCCGAAATCGAAGTCTGGGACCGCCAGTGATATATATATATATATATATATATATATATATATATATATATATATATATATATATATATATATATATATATATATATATATATATATATATATATATATATATTTCCCAAAATTTTAGCAGCTCGTTTTTCCGCTTCAGTCACACATTGATAATTTTGTAATCTGTGAAGAACTAAAAGATTCCCTCTAGTCCTATTATGACATTTTTCTCCGCAGGGCATTTTTCTTTAC
>JASANF010008630.1:0-67408 GCA_030248245.1 Trissonchulus sp. WLG1_4
GTAGTCTGCCTCATAGTTGTCCAGCGAAAAGAACGTGACTTCGGTTTTTTCTAGCGATACTGTCATTCGCCATTTGTCTGCCCAGTCAAGGATTTTGGTTAGGGCCACTTTAACTTTTCTTTCTGCTTCTGCTAGAGTAGATTCCTGCGCCCATATGGCTAAATCATCAGCGAAGAGACTGGCTCCTATTCCTTGCCCAAGATCTTGCAAGACATCATCTATCATGACTAGGAACAGTGTTGGAGAAAGCGCACTACCTTGAGGCAGTCCTTCTCTGAAAAGCTTGTAACTGCTATATTCCTGCCCCAGTTTGACTCTTCCAAGTCTCTCGCTGATCCACTGTTGGATCCAACGCAAAGCACACCGTGGGACTCCTTTTGTGCCATTTTCCACAATAGTCCCCGTTTCCAGACAGTATCGTATGCTCTTGCAAAGTCTATCAGTACCATCACAGTTCTTTTCTTGGCCTGGAGGCCCTGCTCCACAGCAGCAGTGATGCGCAGCATTTGGTCTTCTGTTGACCTTGTGCCCCTGAAACCAGCCTGTTCGTCCGCCAGTTTGTGCTCCGTCTCGAGCCAGTAGCTGATTCTGCACTGCACTAACTTCTCCATCAGCTTCCCGATTGTACTGAGGAGTGTGATCGGTCTGTATGAGTTCAGGTCATCAGCTGGCTTATTTTTCTTCAGCACAGGGATTATTGTTCCTTTGCGCCAGATCCCCGGTACTCTTTTTTCTGTCCAGGATCTGTTCAGGAGCTGTAGCAAGGCCATTTTTCCACCCTCACTCAGATGTTGGAGCATTTCGTTTGATACCTTATCTGGCCCTGGGCTCTTCTTGGCCTGGATCTTGGTTAGAACAGTATTCAGCTCCGCCATTGAGAACTTCGCACACAATCCGGTTTGCTCATCGCCTACCAGGCAGTTGCATTTTTCTCTGAGCTAGTTTCCAAGATCTCTGCGCACGCACTCGTCTATCTTTTTTCACTCTTGGCTTCAGGTGGCTGACTGTTGCGTACATTTGTGCTAAAGCTCTCGCTTTTGATTTGTCTGATATAAGCATTTTGTTGTTATGGCTGACCACCGCTGCTGTGTTGGTTCTCTGCTTGCGCCCGTCTATTGCGTGGATGACTTTCCAGACTTTTTCTGGATTGGCTCTTACACTGAGGTTTGTTGCAAAGTTTCTCCAGTTCTCTCTCTTTGCTTGGCGTATAACTCTTCTGGCTTCAGCGCATGCTTCTCTGTACTTCGCAGGGTTTTCGCTGATGTTTTTTCTGGCTTCGTTTCTTGTTTTCACCGCCTGTTCCACCTCCTGACTCCACCACGGCTTAGGGTTATATCGTGCACCTTTAGGGATAGTTTTTTCAGCCGCTTCTACTAATATCCTTGACATTGAGACTGCTGCGGCATCGATGTTCATTTCCATCAGGTCCACATTTTCGAGCAGCGCCTCTACTGTGGTCTGGTAACTTGCCCAGTTTGCCTTTTGGTAGCTGTATTTGGCTTCACTTTGATATCGCTTTGATATCTCGATTTTATAAATAATAACGAATACTGACTAACGTTAGTAGTTTTTGCTTATATATGTAGTTTTAGTAGTGTGTCTTATATAAAGTCTTAATTGTCTATTATAGATTAGTTCTAGCTTGCACTACTGCTAATTAGTAGCTACTAATGAATATTGAATTATTAATTAGTTATGCATTAGTTTTTTAGTTATGCAACCTAATGATTTGTAGTTGCTGTTCGTGCTCAGTTAGTTACCTTTGCTCGTTTGGATCATAGATTCATTTGCTCAGGTTGCTGTTCACTCACAGTTCAGGCATGAAATAATGTTTACTATGCAAAGTTAAGCTTATTTACGAAAAGGTCCTAAAATTTATTTAAATTAGTGAAAAAGGTATTTTTGTCTACTTATGTATTTCTGCCAAGTTCAGGTAGGGATAGAGGGGCAGGGGAGCGAGAAGGAAAGAGTTGTGCACTTGAACTGGTTGAGAGTTGAACTGGTAAACTTTGAACTAAACATTATTTATGAAGAAGGTAATTTTTGTTTACTGAAGTATTTATAAAGTTCGATTGCACAAAAGCTGGTTGGAGTCGAACGGTTACTGCCACCTTTAACTAGCAGACGTGTTTCTTGCATGTTACTCTACTAGTACTAATACAGTTACTATATACTGTGGGTAATTAACTAACACGAGTTTAGTATATGTACAGCCTAATTGGAGCCAAATTAAGGCTTATGTATTTATACGTGCGGATTCTAAAGGGTTGGAGAAATAGCGGTGCACCTCCCAGAAATATTTCGTCTGATTTTGAACAAAGTGCAATGTATACTGTGAAGTAGGCTCCCTAGAGTACTTGAAGGGATTTACGACAGCTCATCATCGGCCCAGTACATCAAATGGTTAGACCACTGGTCTACAGATCCAGAGATGGGTGGTTCGAATCCCCCCTGATGCCCTTTCGCCCTTTCTGGACAATACCTCTTCACTTTTTACCGACAAATTTTTTGATGCGTCTCAAATGTCCAAATAGAAGATTTTTACCCAAAAATAAAAAAACATTGTCCTCTCAAGTTTGTGCGTATATATATTCTTTGCTAGTCACTTAACTATAAACTCTAGTGAATAGTGGTCACATGTTCAACAGCTTTTTTGCTCTCCCCAGTTAAACTTGGTCAAATTTGTCAAATTATGCAACCCCATGGCAAAAATTATACAAAAATTCTTCACTTTCTGAGGCTAGTGTGTGACATTGAGATTCACCCATGCCGCTTGCTTCTGCTGACCCAAATAACCCATGTGCAAGCGTAACCTATATATAAACTGTGAAAGTTGGACATTTTAAAATCCAAGGGGGTATTGGGATTTATTTTGAAAATTTTCGTTATGCTGCAAACAGCATTTGCCTTATTAATGCATTGATTTTTTTATATGTAAAGTATATATCTATCTGCGTAGTTCAGCTTTCAGTCTTCAGTGTTAAGAAGTAAAAATTTGAAATCCAAAATACAATTTTAAAATTTAAATTTCCTTACCGAACCCCGTTTGGAGGCCGAATTTACACCTAACCGGTCAGTTTTAGAAATTGAAAGTTACATAATACACAGGCGTAGTAGTAATGTACAATAATGTTAGTATGGCATTTTGAAAATTCTATAGCCGGAAAGAGGCTACGCGTATTGGTTAGTGAAAGCGCAGTTTTATCGCAGCGCTAAGTGCGTGACACCTAGACTATTTCAGACGCAGACGTAGTTGATTCAGACTTTAGTAGGGCTTAAGCCCGGTTCATTCTTGTCTTTGTCCCTATCGTTTTGTCCTTAAGCGATTCCAAGAAAACTGCCTGGCCAAATAAGCCAACTTTTGGCATGAATTAAGTTGGGGTTACTTGCAGATCGTATGCAAGAAAATAGCCGGAACGCTTGTGTCAATTATTTACAGTAGCTGACCAAAATTTGTCCTTGTCCCTGTCCCTATGTCCTTAAGGACAAGTATGAACTGGGCTTTACGGTCGGACTTGAGATCCGAACCGATGCTAATCTTGCCGTTAGAGTCGATACTCGATTTATACAGCCGCATATCCGTTCAGGGGCCGGTTGCTGAACTTTACAAGTCTTACAATTGTAACAATTGTAAGTGCAAAATCAGGTGATTCGTTACGAATTCGTCACAAATTCATTACAAATCACCTGATTTTGCACTTACAATTGTTACAATTGTAAGACTTGTAAAGTTGAGCAACAGGCCCCAGCTGACAAAATTACAAAATCGCGGTGCCATCATATTACCACATTAGTGATTGTAAAAACTGAACGAATGTACGGGTTTAGTATTTTTCATTTTTTAGATTTTTGGCGTTAAATTTTTAGAATCAATACTTAGCAGTCGTATGTACATTCAGTTGAGAGAATCTAATAAAAAATGCCCATTGGCTATTGCTGGTGGGGGATTTTTTCGCAATTTTGCCACAGACATACGGCTGAAAGGATTATTTTTAATTTAAGTTTTATAGCGCTATTTTTTTGTTTTTGTATATATATAATTAGTGTTATTTTTTCCTATAAATTTGTTCATTATTTTGTGCTGTTGGTTTTTATACCCGGGTCTGTGTTGCTGCCATTGTAAAGTCTTGGACAGTTTTTGGAATAATTTTATTAACGCAAGCTAATAATGTTGGCCGTACATGTACACGGGGTTTTAGTTTAGGGTGGCTTGTTCCGGATTTTTTTTTGGGGGGGGGGGTGGGGCTTGTCCCGACGTGTTGAGGACTTGATTTCACAACAAAACAACCCAAAAAAATTTGCCTAAAAAATGTAATTTTTTGCAAATTTGGATATTTTTCCGCTTTTTGCTTATTTTTGAAAGCGTTTTACAGCGATCTGAGCAAGTTTTCAGTAAAGTTTCGGGCATCTTTTTTCAGCGCCAAGGTGGGGCGCGTGTTCCGCTAGGTCAAATCTGGGGGGGGCTTGTCCCACTATCCTGGCATATTTTTAGGCAAAATTTTATACGTTATTTATACGTTTATACGTTATTATAGCTACGCTAATACTAAATTCGGCAAAAAAGGTCCCAAAAATCCGACGAACACGACATCGCTACAGCTAAAAATTCGCTGAAACGTCCTTCTGGAAAAAATTTTGGGGTATGGGGGGCAACCCATTTGAAATGGGGATACTTGCCCTCCCCCCAGGTCACCCATGTACATTTTTCTTTGTTTTGGCTATCCGAAATCCAGCGGTACCAACTGATGCATGTCATCTCTCAACAAAATTGTAGTGTAGGTTTTAGTACTGCCATTTGAGCGAGTTTGAAATTACTATAATACAACGCAATAATACTAAAAACCAAACTAAGATTTTCATGTGTGTTTTGTGCAGTATTTTCACCGGGTATAAGATGGCGTAGTCTTTATATGAATCAATAGCTCTGTTATTGTGGATGACGATTCCGTCAATAATTTGTAATTTTGTGACAATTTTTCCTCTGTGATCAATTAAACCTGATTAAAAATGATGAGCACTGAAAAAAACTGGTGGCAGGATTTTAGCAGCTACTTGTACTCATGGTGGATAAAATTTGTTTTTTTTGAAATATTCAGTCTCAGTTTTCCTAATTTTTTTGGTCAGACTTTAGTTTACTCTGCCTTGCTTTTGGAATGTTTGAGATTTTGGAAATTTCCTAGCTTAATTTTTTATTTACAACTATCAAATATGTTCCTTATTTTCGTTGTTGTGTTTTATGATTGAAGCGTTTCAGATTTTTGGATTATAAATATTCACAAAAAATGACTGCATTGTGTTTTTACTTGGTTTTCATGGTGAGTTCAGACTTTTTTCGCTATAAAGGCTCAATTTATACTTACAGCCGTTTTTTTGTTCCACTGGTATGATAAAAAAAACCCCGCCCATCTAAATTCATAAAAGTAACTGATGTCGATGTGTCTATTTCGTAATTTTGCGGCTGAACGAAAGTGCGACGGTAGTAGTGTGAATTGACCCTAAAAACTTGGTAATGTAATGAGGTAAAAAGATCGAAATCGAAAGTTTGAGAACCTGGGATGTATATAACTCTTAATATTATACCAACATGAGAAACGATCCGAGCCATGTAACTTGATTTGCAATTATTTTATGACATCGTAACTGAATCCCTACATAATAATTGCATAATTTGCAATTGTAAAAAATTTAGTTTTCGTAAATTTTGTAAATCTACCTCACCTCATCTTTGGCAGAAGTTATTAATCTCATCATATTCTACGTTAAATTTAAACCTTAAACCTGCAGTTGTAAGCGGGCATAAGGTGATTAAAACTGATACGTAAATCCAGTTTTTAAGGCTTTATTATTTCTTAGGGCCAATTCCTAAGATAGATTAAACGGATTAGATTAAAATTTGTTTTGTCAATAACCCATTGTATATATTGACTATAAATTCATATAAAACTTGTCACAGCAAATATTTGTAAGGCCCGGTTCACACAGACGTACTTTTACTTTTACTTCCAAAAAAAATCCGTTTACAACCCCTTCTACTCCAAAAAACCTCCACTTCCCCCCAACACCCTCACCCCCAACAAAAAAATAAAAAAAGAAAAAAAAAAAAAAAAAAAAAAAAAAAAAAAAAGTAAGTCTTGGACCGGCCTAACACCTCCCGCTTGTGCGCAAAACTTTGTAAGTCTATCTCAACATTGAGAGAAGTTATTAAGCTGATAAACTTTAATCAAATCCGTTTCATGCATTTTAGGAATTGCCTAGATTTTTCTGCTGTCACATTATGTCAGCCATTTTTTGTTAATAAAAGACTCCAATTTTACAATAATGATGAAAAATGCAATCAAATTTAAGTGATATAGTGATTATGCGAAAACGGGGCTGTTGTGAAAATACAGAAGCAATGACCTTGACTGTAGTGGTAGTATATAACCGAGTGTCACTGTAATGGACTGTAACACTTTTGTCAGCTGATATTACCGGTGAAATTGAATTTGAAAACAGCTAGAATGTTGACAATTTTGGAAACATTTAAAAGATTATGTAACTAATAACTATGTTATGTTGCTAAGAGGTATAATCTTAATTGAGTATTTCTACTTTATTCATAGGCAAATTTTTGATGCTTTCTTAATTCGATTTGCACTGTTTTTGTTACGACCACTGAGACACGATAGTAACAAATAACTCACGTAAATATTATTATGTAACATACCTACGCTTAATGTAATGTGATCTAATATATGTATGAATACTAATATATATATATATATATATATATATATATATATATATATATATATATATATATATATATATATACAATATATATATATATACAATATATATAATATATAATAAACTTATATATTCTAGCTTTCTTTCCTCAGCCGTGGACAGGCCAACCGCCTAGTGGATCTGCCCGAGGTGACCTGTGGCCCGGAAGTAATCGAGGTCACAGCCCAGAGTGCAGATCCGTTCCAGGGGGTTGTGTTCATCCGGAATTGGCGCAGACACCAAGCCTGTGTCCAGACCTATAGCGCGCAACGCCAGGGGGCAAATGCCACTGTGAAACCCACCTTGGCTATTGAGCTGCATAGTCTTGCTGATTGCGGCATGGAGATTAAACGACAGGTTTTGGGCTGGAGTTTGTAAACTTAACAATATTCATGCTTACAGCCGTATGTCCGTTCAGGTGGCAAAATTGCGCCACCAATAGTGCATATTAAGTTCAGTCTGTGGTTATAGTGTGGTTTAGTAATCGTAAATGGTTTACTAATAATATAGTTTGGTAATAATTTCCTGAAAGGACCAGCGGGTGTATATGTATGAATTGATCCTAAGTGTGGTTAATACTTGTCTGTTTTCGGAAGAGATTGTCCTTAAAGCGATGCACAAGCACTGCTGCAGATATGTACAGTCAAATTTTGCGTAATTATTTGCGTCGTGTAGACTAGAGTTTGATTCGGGTCGGATGGTGCTAAACGTTATCTCTATCGGGTCTGGTTTTGTTATGAAATTTCGACCCGTTGCGAACTCTAGTACAGACTATCATCCACAAAGTTGTTTTTCAAAGAGCTTCTGTTGAGTTGAGAATAAGGTTCGTGCAAGTGGCAATATATGATATCAAGAGTACGTAGTAGTGTCTCACTCTATTTAGAAGAAGAGTGATACACTCTCCTTTCTGCCTGTGTTCTAGCACAGGCAGATGCGCTGGTCGTTTTGAAGCCACATGTTGCCGTTTTATGCAACATGTGGCTAGCCAATCAGAAGCGAGCACCGCTTCTGATTGGCTAGACGCCTGTGCACGTGCTCCAATCAGCACGCAGACGGCCTCAGGTGCTATTGCCTGAAAATTGTCAAAAACATGTAACTTACCAGTTAAGATCATATTCAGCACATACTAGCAATAATCGCTTCGGTGCTCTCTTCTGATTGGCTAGCCACATGTTGCATAAAACGGCAACATGTGGCTTCAAAACGACCAGCGCATCTGTCTGTGCTATAACACAGGCAGAAAGGAGAGTGTCTCACTCTTCTATTTAATAGAGTGAGACACTATTATGTACTCTTTATGGTATATATTATATATATTATAATATATATAGTATGTTAATTTATATTGTTTATTTATATTATTTTCAGCCTTCAACTGGCGAAGTGGAAATTACCGGAGTTTGGGTTTTCTCATTCCACTCTCGTTTTGTGACGCAACTCGACCGAGCTTTCTCAGTCCACTGCATTTTCAAACAGAAAGAGTTGACGGTCACTAATGGATATTCGCTCACGTAGGTTGGCTGAAGTCTGACCAAAAACTACTAAGGCTCAGAAACTAATTATTACATACTTTGTTAGGGTATCTGTTTTTTTGGGTGGATTCATACTGACAACCGTATTTCTGCTCAATAATCTTTGGCAGGCCTTGGAAAACCGCTGTTTGTGTGGGTGTGTGCCACACGACAGGCTGCTACGCAGGCTGTGCGTTAGCGTACATACATAGGTACGTACGTGTTTGCTTCTGACAACAGTTTGGGCAGGGTTGAAATCAGGGCCGGCGCCGGGCCGGGACAAAATCAGGGAATAGCGGCCCGGCCCGGCCCTGATTTAAAATTTCCACGGCCCGGCCCGGCCCTGATTCCAACTTCTGTCGGTCGGCCCGGCCTCAGGGCCGTAAAGCTCATCTCTAGTGTGTGTATCATATTGTACACGTTAGTATAATACATACGTATGTAGCGACAAGCAACGCAGTGTGTCGAATTATACATAACATGTTTGTCGTTAACGCCAAGAAAATAGTCTCATTGAACAGTGTTGCGACGTAACCTGTTGTGACAATAATTTCTGGATTATATGAGTGCGTTTTAACCAGCAGAAACTTTCGTCTTTGTGACCAGTCTTTTAAGACAAATTTTGGTCCTTTTAGACAAACCTTCTTTCTTTTTTGATAACGAAAGGTCGTTACCAGTAACGAAGTGGAAACTTTCTTTGCAATGTACTGTATGTACATAGCGGTGCGTCTGTAGAAAATTAAGTCTAATGTCAGCCTTAGTCCTTAATTCCTCAGCATTGCAAGCATGTTGAAACGCAAATTTGTCCAAACTTAATGTCACTACTCGCAAAACTAGGCATGGGCACGTTTAAACGGTTTGAACCGTTTAAACGCGTTTAAACGGTTTGGAACCGTTTAAACGTTTACGGGTTCAAAAAAAGCGGTTATCGAACCGTTTAACATTTAGTACGTTTAAACGTCTAAACGCATTTAAACGTTTAAACGTTTAAACGTTTAAACGCGTTTACGTTCAAACGTTCAAAAAACGTTTATAACCGGAAAACGCGTTTAAACGTTTAAACGCGTTTTCTCATCTGTAAACGCGAGCGTTTAAACTTTTACAGATTTTTGTAAACGTGCCCATGCCTACGCAAAACGTGCTAGTTTTATTTTTTTAAGTGACATCGTAACTGCGGGCACAATACGCGGTCAAGCAATACCCCCAGTTCCTGCACTGAAGATAGTAATCGGCTCAGATGCGAAAAGAACGCTTGACCCCGTGACCCAGGTCAAAGTCGGTGACCCCTTGACCTTTATATGGCATACGGGAAGAAGGTCGGCCATATATGGTATCCGAGTGAAGGATTGCTTTGTGGAAACGGAAAGGGGGCACCGCGTGAAAATTGTGGAGCAGGGGTATGTGGTTTCGGCTTTTATTTATTTTTTTTATTTTGAGGTTTGGTTGGTCTAAATGTTGTTGAGTCTAATTCGGACGTTTGCAGCTGAAGAAATATGTTTGGTTGACTAACGGGTAGGTTTTTGAGCCGGATTTTTGTTCATTTTTCTTTAGTTACGGGGCCGAAATTTTCTAAGGCTTCGCTAAACTATCTATGTGTCGTTCAAGCGTAATCTTTTTATCAGTTTACATAATAGAGTCAAATTTTTAAGCTAATTCAAATCGTTCAACTGATAAAGTTACACCAATAGTAATGTATGTAGACGCTGAAAACTGGTGTGACAAGTCTGTAACTCGCTGAACGGCATGTAGGCACAGCTTTAAGTATGACTCGACCCGTAGACCAGGTACGGTCCACTCCAGTGTTTGATTCAGACATTCAGAAGTCTGATAAGCGCTGATTTGAGGGGCTGCCCCCCGCCCTCTATGGATGTAGTCACTCTTGAAGTGGCACCCCTGACGCTCCAGGGCTTTGTAACGGAGATGAGCACAGCACCCGAGGGCGGACACGCCACGGGATAGTGTTATCTATCCGCGGGTTACCTTTACCCTTGCCTTTACCTGATAAGCTCACTTTTAAACACAAGACCTCTGAATGCCTATTAATGTGGTTCACTTCTTGTACAGCGACTCCTTACAGACCTTTTTAAATTTTTTTATTGGTTCAGCTGCAGTCTTGATCCAGTGGTGATGTCCCAACTGAGTTCCTCCGCCGATATGCAAATGATCCACGCAACTTCGCAGGCGTTCAAATTCGCAGACGCTGAAGATCTTTGGTTCAAGTGCACCTTGAGAACGTGTATTCGCGAAAATGCTACTCAGCCAAGCTTCCAAGAGTCATGCTTACATCAAACGGTAAAGACCTGCTTTATTGTGAGATTAATAAATTTAGATTAACTGGATTAGTTAGTCTAGCTGATTTGTGATTAGGTGGTTTGTTGATGCTGTTATCAACAACAAAACAAAAACAAAAATTTTATTCAGAACGACAATGGTGGACAGCGAAAATTATATCAGCTGTTGTCTGTGCTGTTACATAGGTTAACGCAATGTGATAGGACAAGTAGTGTCATTTCTGTATTCTGTGGACCTACTGCACATACATGTAACGGGGTCAATTTTTTTCGGGGACTCCCCCCCCCCAGATCGACCGAAAATACCCTAAATTTTGTAAGATTTTGTTAATTTTTTCCAAAAAGGTGCAATTTTTACTAAATTTCGCCCAAATTATCGCGACTTTCCCCCCAGCCCCTTGATTTTACGGGGAAAGATTCCCCACAGGCTCCCCTCAAATACATTTATGTGTGCTACGTTGGACACTATCATCAAACACGCCCGTATCCATATGTGGGCAGCTAGCTAGCCTATTTGGGGATGGTGAATAACTTTTCCGTCCATTTTTTCTTCGTGATCCACCATTTTTGCTATATGAGCCATCGATTTTGCCGTCGTGAGCTACCTTCAAACATTGTGGAAGGGGGTTGGTGAAGCACCTGTCTGGGGGACTGTGAGGTTGTCATCTAGGGTGAGAACCCATGTATGTATCAGCACCCCCATGTATGCCCTGAATAACAAGATACTTACTGAATAATCTATCAGCAAGAGTACATAATGGGAAGAGTATGACACTTTAGGCAGCGCGGTAGTTCATCTGACTAGTAATCGAGTCGAACATAGCATATCCTTATTTCTATTTCAGGACTGTGCGGCCGTGTTGCGAAGGCGCCAGGGTCGGTCTCGTCGGGAGCTGGAGGACGGTCGCATGGATTTCAGCATGGAAGACAATTTGGCCGAGCAACGTCTCTTGGTGCTCGATTTGTACAACACGCACAATGCTTTCAGTGTGGCTCATGATAAAGGTAGATATAGATATAGCTGGGGGAATTGAGGAAGGGGGGGCACGGGCCACGCTTTCGACCGCAACCGTTCCCTGTCAGTTGGCAGTGGGGGAATTAAAGAAGGTGTGGGCATGGGCTACCCTTTTGAACGAAATATTGTTTCCGGTCTAAAATTGTACACAAGAATCCCCCTTTGGTTTTCAAATTATTATACAAATGCCCTTCAACAAGGGCAGCAGTGTGGGTAGAATAGGAAAATTGGCTGATCTGTAGCGGAAAAATGCTAATAAGCTTGCCAAACACCTGGGACACGTTTTGCAGCCGAATAGGGAAATTCAGCTTTCTAAATGAAGCGGACAAGAGTTGCGTCAGAATAGCAGTCAGGGCGACACGTTAGTGCTTTCTGCACCCTATTCGCTCGAATAATTAGGAAAAACATTTTCGACGCTTACTAACTTTCAGGACTTAGGTGTATAGATTATACAGATATACAGGTATTTCATTTAAATTTCTCCATACGCAATCTATTTTTGTTTTTTTATATAGACATCTTTCCCGAAAATTACAAATGAGTAGTGGCGTGTTTCAACTTAACATTGTATTATGTATCATATAGAGACATCAACGACTAATATTCAATACGAATCATAAAATGTTATAATACAACCTAACTTTAGTTAATACAAATGACTATATATAGAATGCATGTTATTTAATATTGTCACTCAAAATTACTGACTATTAGCACTCAAAACTGCAGGCAGATAATTGGCCGACTAAATGTGACCGCCTGCTGGCTTGAGTACTTGTGTAAATACTGCAGATTCAGATTGCAAATTATGCACACATTAGGTAGTCCTTGCCGGCGTCCACTTAGTTTTTATCATTAGTAAAAAATAAGTTAATTCAATGATTAAGTGATAATTTTTAGTAAAATTTAGTTACGCCTAGAAAGTCATCATGTTCCCTTTTACCTGAATTGAAAATATTTGCAATATCATTCATTGGAAAAATAAAAAAAAATAAAAGCAACATCAGTGTGCATTTAAAACAAGTAAGTGTGTTGTTTTGAATATCATATAATAGTTGTGTTACGTGAGTGTGTGCTAGGGCCGTAGGCATAATACATGTAGACGGGATCTCATATGGGGGTGGGCTTGTCCCTGGTTTTTCGAAATTTAAGATCGCCTTGAAACCTGAGGGGGGGCGGCTTGAACGTAAAAAACTCAATAAATTGCATCTGCTTAAATATTTCATTCATCTAAGTTTTTAGGTCAAATTTGAGAGGGGGAGCAAGTCTCGACATCTCAAATCTGGGGGACTTTCCCCCCATGTGTATCTGTGGCCATAGGTCTGGTAAGTCATTGTTAATATGCAAGTCTAATTGGAGCCGTTTATGGTCGGCATGCCTTTGTACATTGTCCGGGCCAGTCTACCACGTTTTGAGTGACAACAGTCAGTAATTTTGAGTGAACCCATTAATATTTTTCCATATAGAATTTATAAAAGCTTAAACTACATTTGTATACGCAACAATAAAAATGAATGGCGATCGATTGATTATGCATGAACAATAATTTGTTGTGGACTATCTTGCCTAGTAAGTAACATTAAGAACCAATGAAGTACACGACACTTTTCCGGCAACAGTGCAGCTGATGATAATGGCTGATTAATTCGCGCGAATAGGGTGCAGAAAGCACTAACGTGTCGCAGGGCGACTGCTATTCTGACGCAGCTCTTGTCCGCTTCATTTAGCAAGCTGAATTTCCCTAGTCGGCTGCAAAACTTGTCCCGGGTGTTTGGCAAGCTTATTAGCATTTTTCCGCTTACAAATTTGACAAAATTAAAAAATTTGGTCAAATTGACCATTTTTGTACTTTGCCAGGGGTGCCAAAATGCAACAACATGTACGACGCTGACCAACCAACATTAACTGACACCTTTCACCTATATATTGTCTTGCAAGAACAATACTGAACAAGCGGCTATCCACAAAAGCGTTACACATTGACAAAGTCATGGAAAAACCATGTTTTCAAGGGTGCCAGTGGGGGATGCACCAGTTCTGGCTACTAGGTAAATCTAACAACAAAACTAATAGCACACTGAAATGCACAGTATAGGGGTGTATATTCTCATACGACCCGACAGACCTGTATCTAAAAAAGACGGAAAAATCCGAGTTTTCGGGAGGCGATTTTTCATATCTCGGGTAATACCCAACTGTTTTGGCTGAAATTTGGCCAGCATGTAGCCGTCCCCCAGGCAAGTACACACACTAAATTAAAACAGATTTGCTTGCATAAATTTTAGTTATTAAAAAGTTTCATTTTAAAATTTCGCAATATGGTGTGTGGTTCCTATTCTAGGGTTTGGCGCTATCGCGCCAACCCTGATTTGGCGCTGTTGAAATATCAAAAATTTCAAATTTTGTTCGCCCTCCCCTGTATTATACTAATTACTGAATAGTATGAAAGTGTTGTAAATGAGAAATAGGGCCTACGAGAGGGCTGTGGTGTAGTGGTTAGCACTCTTGTCGTCGGCGCGAGCGGCCCAGGTTCAATTCCTGGTGCCTATATTTTATCTTTCTTTCGAAATTGCGGCATCCTCTTTCTTTCAAAACATATTACTGAACATATCAGTAATATAGCTTTATAAGCATGTCCAAAGGTTGATACAACAGCAAATAAGAAAAAATATATAAACTATTAAGTAAGAATATTATGATAACATAAAATCAAATTACAATGTAAACAATAGGAAAATAGAGATAAAACACGATAAAAAACTATAAAAATAGAAATAGTTAAAAAATAGATTAAATAAAATAAATATAAAATATAATAGAAACAACTAAAAAATAAAAAAATAACGAAATGATTAAAAAATTCTCAAGCATCAAGAGGACATACTAGAATATTATCACCATAATCATAACATCCTATAATTATGTACTCTTGATACTCGCGTTGATTGCAGACTCAGCACGCAAGCGCATCATCGTCTACAGGGGCGCCACCGGCGAGCGAACCGTGAGCCACCAGCGCGCCCGGCCTCGGCACTACTGCATGCGCAAGCCTGTGTTTGCCCTTCTCAGTTCATTCATTGTGCTCATTCACATCACCGCCTTCAGTCTGATCTGTGTCAGTGTGCTCATGTGCCTCAGGCGAAAACACCCACACTATGACTGGTACTTTTTCCAGAGATAAGGGGTTGAAACTAAATCGTATGTTAGGCCAAGAGTACATAATAGGGAATAGGGATAGCCTAATAGTAACTATTATGTACTCTTGGTTAGCCAGATAGGCTGGGTTTGCACTAAAGATGGTTAAGTTAAATTGTGTTTTTTCCTTTAGGCTCGGTTCATAGTTTCAGTTGTATGTCCATTCAGCGGGAATATTTCTATATTGCACGCCAAAAGTTAATGTCATACATTTTACTTGCTGTGTGAATATATTGTACATATTTCATAATTCTGCCGGCTTAACGGACATACGACTGTAAGTATGATTCGACCCGTATTCGACCATAACGGATGAAACAGAGTACACTTGTTTTCCAAAATTTAATGCCTGTTGTGAATCTTGGCTTTCAACTAATTGTTCTTTAAAGATGCAAAACTCATAAGTTTTGGTTATGTCTTTCTTTTGTTCTTCTTTCGTTTTGTTGAAAACAAAACGGCTTTTGTTGTCAATGCAGGTGGGATGGGATTTATGCGTTTCTTATTTTTGCTTTTGGAAAGTTGCGGCACAGTTTTTTATGTTGTTGTATGTTCACCATAACTGCAACTCGGAAAAAACTTGGGATTGAGGGTAAATAAATTATTCATACTTAGGGGTCTTGTCATTAAGACCAGGCTTATTAAGACCGTCTTAAAGTCTTAATAAGACGAAATGGTCTTAATTTGACAGCCTTCATATTGGCCGCATTACTTAACAAAATTAATGGGCAGTACGACAGCTGCCACACAATGAACTTTGTTGACCTTCGCCCCTACGTACGTACGTATAGATAGCAAAACAATGTAGCTGGCCAGGCTTGCAATGCAAAGAAAATGTTGAAGTCCAATTTTCGTTGGCTTCGCCTCTTGGTGTAACTTACACCATACCTACATAATTATAAGCATGCACACACCTGTTAAATTACTTCTAGCCCTTACTCGTATTTGCATTAGGTTAAAGTATTAGCGTAAATTATACTCATGAATTCCACGTGGACAGTAATTTGTTGTCCATATGCAGTACTTACTTATTTTAGCCTTACTTTATTTAACTTTATCCTTACTATCAAAAAGATTTTGCCACCCCCCCCCCCCCCCGAAACTTCATCGTGGATCCGCCACTGGTAGGCATGGTGTAAGTTACACCAAGAGCCGAAGCCAATAAAAAATGGACTTCAACATTTTCTGTGCATTGCAAGCCTGGCCAGCTGCATTGTTTTGCTATCTATACGTACGTACGTAGGGGCGAAGGTCAACAAAGTTCATTGTGTGGCAGCTGTCGTACTGCCCATTAATTTTGTCAAGTAATGCGGCCACTATGAAGGCTGTCAAATTAAGACCATTTCGTCTTATTAAGATTTTAAGACGGTCTTAATAAGCCTGGTCTTAATGACAAGACCCCAGTACTTACAGTCGTATGTCCCTTCACTTGCAAAATTATGCAAGTCACTGAAAACATAATCTGAAGTCAACTAATGTGTTTTCTAATTTTGTCTGCTCAACGGACATGCGGTTGTAAGTAGGGTTGATCGCGAGTACAAAAAGGAATTAATTTGCTTTTGCATTAGAGACTTGGGTTTTTATCCAAAATTTGATTTAGCGGATTAGATTTAATTTTGCTTTATTCGTGAAGCTGCAGTTAAGTTTAGTAGCTGTCTATGTTTAAAGCCTGTTTCGTTTGCCTGTACGTCTCACTTCGTCACTTGTACTATACCGTTGTGTTGGTGAAGCCTGTTCTTACAACACATTCCAATCATTGGTTGTGCATAAATAAAATATGTCTCTTTTTGTTGTCTCTCTGCTGCATTACTTCAATAGGGCATATTGGGCGCGCTGATGAAACTCATTTCGTCCGTTTTTTTCGGTGCATAGGCTACCTGTTAGGAAAAACGGGTATCACATATCACGAATTCACGACGAATGGATATGTGGCTATGCGGGCATATGGTAAAAGGCGTGGTTCATTCTATTTAGCCATATGATCGTTTGTAAGCCCGATATTATCTATTCAAGTTAAGATCTTATAATTAGGTCTAGATCATTTACCGTATTTCCTCGAATAGAGCCCCAGGGCTTTTATTTTCTCGTGAAGGTTTCAATGGGGGTTCTATTCAAAGGAGGGGCTTTATTTTTTCGTGAAGCTTCAAATGGGTGTTCACTCAATCCATGTACGGTACTCAGTACCATACTACCACGCTCCTGAAGTGATGATTGAAGCTCAGAGATGCCTGAACGAACACTCACACGACTCCAACCGTTCCATATGTTACATGTTACGGTGTCACGGGGTAAATCTTCCCCCCGAGTGAATCTTCCCCCCGGAAGAAACACCCCGGGGTAAATCCTCCCCCCGGAAGATTTACCCCGAAGAGAAACTTATTTAACCTGCCTGCCTGCCTGCCTGCCTTATTTAACATATATTTTCCCACTAATTATGACGCAACTATTGGATCTATGAAATATGTGTCCACTTTAGACAAAAAAGTTTTAGTGTACTTACTTATTAACATACTAAGTTTCTTGGCCAAAGTTGTATTACTGTTTGAGGTTAAGCCAAGTTGGCTAAGTGTGTGCCCAAGGTGGGGGTGGCTGTTCGATACAAAGCTAAGATTGTTGGCCAAAGGAAAGTAAGTCTTTGAGCCAAAGATATGGTTGACTGATATACTAGTCATAGTGGATGTGTAACGTAGCAGTGCAGAAGGCGGGTCCTGCAAATAGTAGTAATGTGTAGTTAGAAGTTCTGCTGGGGTTGATAAAGGCAGTTAGAAAAGTTAGTCGCAGGCCGGGATAGTGTAGTGGTCAGCATGCGCGTCTGCCATTACACGTCTGCCATATTCCGGAGTGTAGCAGAAGCCACGATTCCAGGTTCGATTCATGCCAGGTTCGATTCATGCCAGGTTCGATTCCTGTCCTGGTCTTTTCTAGAAAAGGGTATGGGGGGCGACCCTCCACCTTTCAGATGCATTTCGTCACTGTGATGTGGGATTACTGACTGACTACTGAGCTAAGCTAAGCTTCAAATGCTATAGGTACATACATGTACAATGGTACCGGTGTAACAGGGTAAATCCAGGTAATGCACAGAGTTTTTCTCTCTTAATCAATTAAGTAACTAATTAACCGTATTATACACCTTGAGTAAAGTAGAACATATAATCTAAAATTGCAACTAAAATAGGTGTCAAATTTTATAGACCCAGATTTACTCATGCTTCACAATTGCAATAATTGCGACATAATTAGATAAGCCTGACCAAAAAATTCTGGACCATGAAGCAAAAAGAAACACGCGAGTTTATTACGAAAATAACGAATTGCAAACATCAAGAGTACAGTGAGTACCTAGTCACAAAAATCACGCCGTCTGTTTTTCTCAGGGTTCAGTAATCAGACTTTAGTTCATACTAGTCCGGAAGTGTTCGTAGTTATACGTGTGCATGTCCTTCATACTAGTCCGGAAGTGTTCGTAGTTATACGTGTCCATGTCCGGAATGTTGTCCCTAATATTTGCCCTTGTGCTTGTCCGTAAGCACACATAATTCCTACTTCTACCACGGCCACTCTACAGACAGTTCGTATGTATATAAATTAGCGCATACACTACAAAAAACCTAGGCAAAAAATTAAAAATCAAGCAACAAACTACTAATTGTACCTAGAATACCATCCGTTGGTCCAGATCTACTGGAACTACAGGCTCTAGGCTACACAGGCTATATAGCTCAATTTAAAGGGCTTTAAAAGCGCTTGTACCCCAGAAGGCTGGATGGTCAGTTGTGAGTCAGTTAGTGCCCCCAGGTGGCTTTGAAAGCGCTACACCCCAGAAGGCTGGATGGTCAGTTGTGAGTCAGTTAGTGCCCCCAGGTTGTCCGTTTGTACCTCAGAAGGCTGGGTTAACTCTAGCTGCATAAATGTCGTCAAAATGCTCGCAGTTAGCTTGGTATGCTTTAGTGGTTTTGTTACTTAAATTGTTTATTTGGAAATCTCTATGATTGGCCCATTTCAAGCCGTCTAAGTAGTGCTGCAGCCTTTTTATGAGTATATTCGTGTCAGCCTCGCCTTTGAACTTCAACCTCAGTATGCAAATATGTTTCATTGTCTGAACTATCAAGTGTTCTTTCCAAAGGCTACGTTGCCTAATTAACCACAAATCATATAGCGATCTAAGCATATACTTATCATCTTTTTCTGGAAAGTCTGAAATTACTTCCGCAATTTGTTTCTGCCAAGGAGGAAAATTGTTCCGCTGGACAGGAAATGCGCCTATAACTAAATTATGTGAGTTATTAAGCGAGGTCCCTTTAAAATGACCCCCTTTTTAGAGTAAGTTCACTAAATAACTCAGCAAATATACTTGCCGTAGAGCTCGCAAATAGTCATTTTGAAGCTCTTTTAACGTTCTTTAAAATGGTATAAAAAAGTTGTTGCTATGTTTTGAAATAAAAATTTTACTAAAAACTCCTGCTCTAAGGTTTATTTTTGAAAAAACTCAATTTTAGAGTATCACTTTTGAATAACCAAGGCCTTTTTAAGTCGACAGCAGTCTCTTATAGCTCATTGAAAAGCTCTTTTAATGCTTTTTAAAAGGAAATTAAAAATGTTATCAAGTTTGATATTTAAACAAATGAAAACTGATTGTTCATAAAAAACCCACTTTTATACAAACAGTTTATACAATACAGTCATTATAAACACACAAAACAGGACGGAGGAATCACGAGGATTGATCACAGCATCGTATCGTCGTGACGTCTATACTATATACTATATATACTACTATGTATACTATATATAGTATACTATATACTATATATAAGTACTGCTACTTTATTATAATCTAGAACATAGCCTGATAAATTTGAAGTTAATACTCTAAAAGTGGGTTTCTTCACAGACCCCACCTATAGAAGCCCCCCCACAAAATTTCTCAAGTTATATAAGTGCTACAGATGTCTTTTATAACGCATTTTAAAGTGCTTTTAATGCCCATAAAAGGTTCTTGTAGCTTTTACACAGTTTGAGAAATTTTGAGGGGGGCTTCTGTAATTGGGGTCTGTAAAAAAGCGACCTTTTAGAGTATTAACTTAAAATTTCTCAGGCTATGTTCCAAGTGCATTAATACTTTTTATACGCTTCTATAGAACATTAAAAATGCTTTGACATGAGCTATAAAATGCTGCTCTAGGACCACTATAGCTTGTATTATTAAAAATTTGCACTCAAAAGTGCGTTTTTACCGGAAAAAGAAGAAAACCTAGTCAAAACAATTAAAAATCAAGCCACAAACTACTAATTGTACCTAGAATACCTTCCGTTGATTTAAATCTACTGGAACTACAGGCTCTAGGCTATACAGGCTATATAGCTCAATTTAAAGGGCTTTGCAAGCGCTTGTACCCCAGAAGGCTGGATGGTCAGTTGTGAGTCAGTTAGTGCCCCCAGGTTGTCCGTTTGTACCTCAGACGGCTGGGTTAACGCTATGTTGTCTTCTTGTGTTCCTGAATGCTGCGGAGAAACTTCGTGAGATTTGGATGGAGGGCAAGAGTCAGCAGGCGTCGATGAGGAAGTAGGGAAAAATACGGTGTGTTTCTGGACTGCCAAAGGCCCACTGACCATTATTTCTTTCCCTACGTTTACATAAATGTCGTCAAAATGCTCGCAGTTAGCTTGGTATGCTTTAGTGGTTTGTTACTTAAAATGTTTTTTTGGAAATCTCTATGATTGGCCCATTTCAAGCCGTCTAGGTAGTGCTGCAGCCTTTTTATAAGTATATTCGTGTCAGCCTCGCCTTTGAATTTCAACCTCAGTATGCAAATACACTTCTGATGGTTCATGCAAATGTCAGCAGAATCGTGTGCAAAATATTTGCAACTTCTGAAAACACATGCAAATGTCTTTAGTATGTTATATTGCCTCAAGTATTAAGGGTTCTTTCCAAAGGCTACGTTGCCTAATTAACCACAAATCATATAGCGATCTAAGCATATACTTATCATCTTTTTCTGGAAAGTCTGAAACTACTTCCGCAATTTGTTTCTGCCAAGGAAGAGAGTTGTTCCGCTGGACAGGAAATGCGCCTATAACCAAATTATGTGAGTTATTAAGCGAGGTCCCTTTAAAATGACCCCCTTTTTAGAGTAAGTTCACTAAATAACTCAGCAAATATACTTGCAGTAGAGCTCGCAAATAGTCGTTTTGAAGCTCTTTTAACGTTCTTTAAAATGGTATAAAAAGTTGTGAAATGTTTTGAAATAAAAATTTTACTAAAAAGTCCTGCTCTAAGGTTTATTTTTGAAACAACTCAATTTTAGAGTATCACTTTTGAATAACCGTGGCCTTGTTAAGTCGACAGCAGTCTTTTATAGCTCATTGAAAAGCTCTTTTAATGCTTTTTAAAAAGAGATTAAAAATGTTATCAAGTTTGATATTTAAACAAATGAAAACTGATTTTTCATAAAAAACTTACATTTATACAAACAGTTTACACAATACAGTCATTATAAACACACAAAACAGGACGGAGGAATCACGAGGATTGATCACAGCATCGTATCGTCGTGACGTCTATACTATATACTATATATACTACTATGTATGCTATATATAGTATAATATATACTATATATAAGTACTGCTACTTTATTATAATCTAGAACATAGCCTGATAAATTTGAAGTTAATACTCTAAAAGTGGGTTTCTTCACAGACCCCACCTATAGAAGCCCCCCACTAAATTTCTCAAGTTATATAAGTGCTGCAGAGTCTTTTATAACTCATTTTAAAGTGCTTTTAATGCCTATAAAAGGTTCCTGTAGTTTTTACACAGTTTGAGAAATTTTGAGGGGGGATTCTGTAATTGGGGTCTGTGAAAAAGCGACCTTTTAGAGTATTAACTTAAAATTTCTCAGGCTATGTTCCAAGTGCATTAATACTTTTTATACGCTTCTATAGAACATTAAAAAAGCTTTGACATGAGCTATAAAATGCTGCTCTAGGACCACTATAGCTTGTATTATTCAAAATTTGCACTCAAAAGTGCGTTTTTACCGGAAAAAAAACCTAGTCAAAAAAATTAAAAATCAAGCCACCAACTACTAATTGTACCTAGAATATCTTCCGTTGATTTAAATCTAATTTGAGATTTGGATGGAGGGCAAGAGTCAGCAGGCGTCGATGAGGAAGTTGGAAAAAATACGGTGTGTTTCTGGACTGCCAAAGGCCCACTGACCATTATTTCTTTCCCTACGTTGGCATAAATGTCGTCAAATTGCTTGCAGTTAGCTTGGTATGCTTTAGTGGTTTGTTACTTAAAATTTTTATTTGAAAATCTCTATGATTGGCCCATTTCAAGCCGTCTAGGTAGTGCTGCAGCCTTTTTATAAGTATATTCGTGTCAGCCTCGCCTTTGAACTTCAACCTCAGTATGCAAATATGTTATATTGCCTCAAGTATCAAGTGTTTTTTCCAAAAACTACGTTGCCTAATTAACCACAAATTATATAGCGATCTAAGCATATACTTATCATCTTTTTCTGGAAAGTCTGAAATTACTTCCGCAATTTGTTTCTGCCAAGGAAGAGAGTTGTTCCGCTGGACAGGAAATGCGCTTATAACTGACTTATGTGAGTTATTAAGCGAGGTCCCTTTAAAATGACCCCCTTTTTAGAGTAAGTTCACTAAATAACTCAGCAAATATACTTGCCGTAGAGCTCGCAAATAGTCATTTTGAAGCTCTTTTTAATGGTTCTTTAAAATGGTATAAAAAAAGTTGTTGCTACGTTTTGAAATAAAAATTTTATTAAAAAGACCTGCTCCAAGGTTTATTTTAAAAAAAACTCAATCATACAGTATCACTTTTTAAAAACCGGGCCATGTTAGATCAACAGCAGTCTTTTATAGTCATTGAAAAGCTCCTTTAATGTTTGTTGAAAGTGAATTAAAAATGTCATCAAGTTTTGATATTTAAACAAATGAAAGCTGATTTTTCTTAAAAAACCCACATTTATACAAACAGTTTACACAATACAGTCATTATATCTAACAAAACAGGACAGAGGAATCATTGGAATTGATCACAGCATCGTATCGTCGTGACGTCCTGTTAGTATTATTGTTGAAGTGCATAAAAAACAAAAGTAAAGATTAGGCCTGGTCAAAGTACACTAGAAGAGTGTACACTACACTCAAAGAGTATCAATTGAATAACCCAAGCCATATTGGTCGTACAGAAATTTTTGATAGCTCATTTTAAAGCTTTTTTTATGCTAGATCAAAAGGCTACATCAAAAGTGTTACTATATCTGGTTACTATATCTATACAAAACACACACAACAATGTGCTAAGGTTTAGTTGAAATCAGTTAAAATGTTTATTTAAACTAATTAATGTGTATCAAATTAGTATACTATATATTTATATGTATCAAATATGTGTATCAAATATGTATACTATACTATATATACTATATACTATATATACTACTATGTATACTATATATTAAAAAATCAAGCAACAAACTACTAATTGTACCCAGAATACTTTTTGTTGGTCCAAATCCACTGGAACTACAGGTTCTTGTCGCGTCAAACAGCAGTTTTGGTAAAAAAATGGTGCTTGTACAAGGTAAAAAAGGGATAGCAACCAGACCGTAGTGTAGTCTGCTAATCGTAATAAGTTTGCAAAATTGGCCCAGTGGACACAATTTGCAAAATTTTAACAATAGGAGTGGCCACCTGAAAGGTCACCAAGGTGTTACACTTGAAAAATAATACAATAGAATTTGTCAAAACAAGTTCAATAACAACAAGTGCTAAAGAGGGCAAAACAAATTTCGCCCCTAGCAAATTAGCACAAAACTCTGCAGCTTATCGGATTTGGCTTAGCACAGGCTTCATTGTGGCATAAAAAAAGTTGCAAAAAGTTGTGAAAAATTAGTTAATAAGCTAAATTTAATAAGTTAGTTAGGTATGAAGCAGGCACTTTTAAGCTTTTAGTTCATCATGTATAGATCATTTAATAGAGCTCTCAAAGCGCTTTAAAATGATATGCATATCAGCTATGAAACTGATATGAAACTGATTATACGAAAAATTTTTATACTAATTTGCATAAAGTTAGAAATAAGTTAGCAAATATTAAATCAGGCCCTATATATCGTAGACAGTTGATATATAGCTCATTATAAAAGGCTTTGAAAGCGCTTTAAGACGACATGCATATCACCCGTGCACGTTAAAGTTTTCAAACAAGCAGAAGTTGTGTGCAAAAGGTGCTCTCACTAAGCAGTAAGCGCTAAAGCCTGAGTAAATAGGTACACCAATTAAAAAATCTGCTGCGCAGCGAAACTTTAGGTAAACGGTGTACATAACTTACAATATAGCAATTTCCTGGCTACAAAAACGTAACACCAAACCCAAACTTTCGAATAAATTTTTCGTTGCAGCTTGCAGGTTTGTTTCAAAACATTCTTGTGGTAAACGTGCCAAATATATGCCAGTATTCATTGATTAGGCTATGAATTAACAACTGAGATTGGATGCATTTTTTGTTTTTTGTTTATAAACAAACAGTTGCTAGTGGCAAACGTAGAAGTATCTGCAAAGGCACTCTGTATTTCAAATTTTACTGAGTCTGAGTATTAATTATATGTAGCTCTTGATAAATTGGTTACAAAATATATAAATAAGTTTGTAAATTTCAAGCAGTGAAGGGAAACATTATTGTATGCCGTGACTGAATGAGACTAGTGTTAACTGTTTGAATGAGTTGAAATTTGAGATTTTACTAATGGCAGGTTTATCACTGTATGGTCTCTAAACCGACTTTGTAGACAAAACGGTTGATTTTCACCCTAGCACTTTTAATCCATTTCTTAAAAGTTTTTGTTTCACCCTAGCACTAGATTCAGCCTAGCACTAATACAACTCACCCTAGCACGACGCAGACGCATCTTAGCACTAATTAGATTCACCATAGCACAAATTTTCCCTCCAGCGCATTTGTAGTCATCTCATTTTTTAAAACTATTACGTATAAATTAACAGCTTCACCCTAAATTATGTATGCATTAGGGTTTCTAATCAAGAAGTGCTTGATAATCATTTGAAAGTGAGTAGTAACGGTTTTTCAGGTTTTTCTGCAAATACAAAAAAATTTATACTGTTCATAAACTCTGATAAGCAATTTATAATTATGTAATAATACTACGCTTGTCTAGCAGTGAGCCTATATATGTACACATTACATATTTTCATCAAGTTTTCATTTGCATTGGTCATACAAATTTAAATTAATTTGAAAATTCGTGAAACAATACTGTCAATATCTATTATGAATGTGACGAAATCGCACTGTCACTTTATTATGAAATTGGCTTAATTTTCAGATACGCTTTGTTACTTTAACAGGCACTTGTCAACAAGGGGTAATAAAACAATGAAACCTGGTAGTCACGTGAATGTGGGGTCTTTTCATGGTGACTTACTAAATAGGAAATTTTGAATAACAAGTGCATGTGAATTCCATTTTAGGTAGAAAGGTAGAAATAAGTTAGACGTAATTTAGAGTAATATTTAATAAAGTTGCACAATGCAAAAAAGTGGCATAATATTATATAATAAAAAAAGGGCATAAAGTGTATTAAGTGGTAATTTCATAAAGTCGCAAAACAATTTACATTTTAATTTAAGTGCTAGGTTGCAACTATTCAGTTCTAGGGTGAATCGAAGTAGTGCTAGGGTGAATCTCAACAGTGCTGGGATGCAACCTTTTGGTGCTAGGGTGAAACCAAGGGTAAACATAGTGCTAGGGTGTCACCAGTGCTAGGGTGAAACCCAATCGACAACACACGTTCATAACTTTTACTTGCTCACTCACACACACACAAACACTCACATGCAGATTGCAGACAATATTACTGCAAACTTATTTGCATATTATTGTCAATAGACATTATCAATACACTACATAGTGCATAATGAGTCAATGTAGTCTATAGAGTCTGGGTATCAAGAGCACGCACTGTGTACTTTGATACCCAGACTCTTTCTAAATGAGCTGCTGCGCTGTGGCGCAGCAGCAAAAAGTGATTTTTAATGCTATCTGCTAATTTGGATAGTTAGCTGTAATTCAGCAAATACTAACTTAGGCCACATACATCGTAGTTAAGTGATATATAGCTCATTTTAAAGGGCTTTGAAATAACTTTAAAATAATATGCATATCGCCTATGTACGTCAAACTTTACAAAAAAATGATTTAGATCTCTAGATAGGCGTTTTGAAGGGCCCCAAACTGCCAGTAATCTCCTTTGGCATATATGCCTCAGGATTGAGAATGAGCCCGGCGCCGTTCCCCCTGGTTTGAACAATGGAGGCAATTTCTTTCTCCTCTGCGGCGCTGTTGGGGGTCAGAGCAGAGCCAATTTCTGGCATCCACTCTTCGGGGTCGGCAGTGAACGCCAGGTCCTCCCGCATAAAACGCTCGTAGCAGTCCCAGGCGACGAAGAAGCTCTTGGACAGCTCAGCCAGTCGACATGGTACTTTAGGCTAAGGCGGCAAAAACGTCGCTTTGCCCCTAGGGGCTGCTGAGAGGACACGCCGGCAATTTCAAGAAGTGACAGTTTCTTCCGCAGCCTGTTCCAATCTTTAGCTAAGCTGTCCCATCGGATCGCTCTGTTTCCGGAGGCGGCTCAAACTCAAACTCCGGAGTCACTCAGTGACTCAAACTCCTCCAGTGTCAGGTCACGAAATGGGGGTAAGGGGTCGGCGACGAAGTCAGCGTCCGAGGTTGCGGAATCAGAGCCAGCCATTGAACTAAAATGTAGACGAACAATTAGCCTGCCTATTCTAGCGCTAACTTTGGTAGTGTTTGCCGTTTTCAAGCATCACGTAAACGTAAACATTACCTAAAGTCTAGCTTCTGCAACTGCACGAAAGACGAACGATTGCGGTATCGCTCACGCAGACCCATCAGCAGTTGACCCAATCGGTTCTGGCCTGGCCATCGGCGATTTCGAAGAATCCGCTCCGGCGTTTGACTGGCTCCCCAAAATTGATCATGCTGATTTGCCTCAGCTAGCACCTCCTCACCCGTTTCGAGCAGTTTGCGCCTCAAGTCAAGGTACTGGTCAAACTTTGCTACCAGACATCCCCATATGACCAGTTCTTTAACCCTGTCCCACATAGGTTTGACGAACTGGTTCATGACTTTAGATGCCATCTTACTAGCGATTAGTGCGCCCGCGCGTAGCACGAAACCACCAAAGTCTGTAACAACTGCAAGCCTGTCGGCTAATCTGGCCTTTCTGTAGGCGCAAGCCTGCTCGCTACCATAAGAAAAAGTCAGACCCCATTTTCGAATCGTACACTCGTGGAAATCAGATAAACAGCTATTTTTCCGATAGTAGGAAATAAATAGAATCAGCGGTGGAACAGATCTTGGTCGATCTTTAGTCATGTTTAAAACAATAGCCTACCAGCTAGTCGTCGTCAAGTCACGTACAAATTGAGGCCTCTTAAGGTGGTGGTAACGTTTTCGACAGTTTTGCAGGAGTAACACTTGACAACTTACGATTAATTTTCAATCAGTAATTTATAGTACGCATATACATTTAGGAAACTATAATTTATTATGAGATAAATGCTTGCTAAAATAGCTTTTGAAATAATCATTTCTAATTTTCACAGAAAATATTTTTCAGCCAGTTACGACGAGTTCGTAAATTTGATGTTTAGCTAAGCCAAAGTAGCAGCTAGTCAAAACGGCCGTTTATTGAAAAAAAATGACACACGGGCATGTCAAAACCTTCAATTCAGATGCCAAACTTATCCCTTCCGCTTTTTACTTTTTGAGATTACGTCACATTTATGTAACATTTCTTTTTGAACTAAAGTACACTACACAAAAGTCCGCAAAACTTGACAACTACTAGAAGAATTTTGTTCAAAATTTGGGATAAATTGGCACACATATGTGTCTACTTTTTACTAAGATTTCAAAAATTGTGTTTGCTTAAATTTTGCGTTACATCAATTTTATTCACAGAAATCTGTAAAAATTTACTTCCGTGGACTAAATCTCAAGTCTCGATGTTGCAATCTTTTCATGCGCTATTTTACATGTTTTTTTGGACAATTTCTAATGTGTCAATTTTTTTATTTGTATTAATTTAGCCTATTTCGTAAAAAAACTTAGATTCAAAAATTTGTATATTTTTCAAAATTCGAAAAAATTCTAAATTAAAGGTCCGTAACTTCTTTTCTGCATCATATGAATGCACCAAACTTAGCATTAAAATTCACCCTGTTATTGGCTATGTTGGTGTAAAAAATTAAATTAGCTGGAGTTACACTGTCAATTTTACAAGCAAAACAAAAAATGCAAAAATTCACGAAATTTGATTACGTTGACAGTGTCTGCTGACTAGCTTGTTACAGATTTAAGCTAGATAATGTGCATAAGATTTAAGCTACATAATGTGCATACGTGTAGTTTCAGTCAAGTTCTTTAACGTGATAAAGACAGCTATTAAATTAATTGAGTCAAAAGTTATAGCACGTTATAAAAACTGTCGAAAACGTAACTACCACCTTAAGTCGTAAAATACTGAACTTAACAAGCCAACTAGGCTTCGTTTGACGGCATTAGGACCTTTCGAAAAACTGTTTCAGCTTATTTACATGAATCGAAAAAAGCTGTTCGCGATTTTGCTGGATCTTATATGTGACAGGTCCTAGTCGATCTACAATGACATAAGGGCCGGTCCATCTGGGTCTGAACCTAGAGTCCTTAGCTATCACCTTGCGTAACACCTTATCGCCAATTTCGAACTTCACTTGCGACAAAACCTTATCATATTGGGCCTTCTGAGTTTGCTGAGCACGCTCACTGCTAGCCTTAGCTGAACCCTTAACTATATGTACCCTGTAATCCTTAGGGTCGCTAAAAGTCTCAGTGTCGTCAGCTAAAGCCTCGTCAAGGGGGCCTCTCGGATGCCATCCGTAAACTAGCTCAAAAAGACTGAATCCAGTCGATGAATGGACCGCTGTCCGATAAACATAAAGGGAGAAGGGCAACCACTCATCCCAATCTTTACCCAATTCCTTGACATATGCTGCTAACATGTCTACAAGGACCCGATGTAACCGTTCCGTCATTCCATCACATTGTGGGTGGTACGGGGTAGTTTGAACTTTCTTGCAGTTTAGAATTAGATTCACTTCTTTCAGCAACTTAGATGTAAAAGTGGTACCCTGATCAGACAACAAAACTTTGGGGCACGAGTGGCAAGTCATGATTTCCTCCACTAGCTTCTTAGCTATAGGCACCATAGGATCAAAAAAGCAAGATAAATTACACTGTTCCAAATATGGCACAATGTAAAAATTTTCAAAAAAATTTGTATGCTTTAAAATAGACTTTCAATTCATTCATATTCAAATTCTACGGGTCAAATTACATAGGAAACAAAGATTTCCGCGAACAGATATAACCCAGTTTTAAGTCACCATTTCAAAAGAGCAATCTATTCACATGTTGTTCACAGAGTCGCTCACGTTAAGTTTGTGCACTCTATTGCTAGCACTGGTTTCAGATTTCAATCCTAACTATTCCAAATCTTAATTTAGCATGTAAAATTGCATAGAATTATACATAAATAATATATGTACACTAAACTGGGTAACCATAGGATCAAAAAAGCAAAATACGTTACACTTACACTAAATACGTTCCAAATATGGCCCTAGGCAAAATTTTCGAAAAAAATTTTATGCTTTAAAAAAGACTTTCAATTCATTCATATTCAAATTCTACGGGTCAAATTACATAGGAAACAATGATTTACGAACAGATATAACCCAATTTTAAGTCACCATTTCAAAGGAGCAGTCTATTCACATCTTGTTCACAGAGATACACATTCTGCAGCGTATCAAGCACAAGCTTGTGAGAATGAAATGTTCTAAGCACACTGTGAGAATGAAACGTTCTAAACACACTAAGACGAATGTATTGTGCCAAAATTTTGAAAAATCTAACAAAACTTTGCAATGCGCGGAGAGGGGGGCACACACACGTGGACGCCCCTCTCCGGGCGCACACACACGTGGACTAATAAAGCTGTCATTTGATTGGCTGCTTCACTGGTTGCGTAAAGGCCAATTCACACGGTGCGTTTTTACTGCGATTTTGTCGTAGCGTTTTCTCCGCTGCGGCAAAACGCACTGTCAGAACAGACGCAGCAATTTCAGTGCGGAATGCATGCGTCTTGATTTTTCCGCAGCGTTAAAAAAAAAAAGAAAAACACCAAACAAAAAACAAAAAAAAAAAAAAACCCAAACCCCTTAAACGCCAGACTGCAATTCGGCCTGCGATTTCAGTGCGTTTTGATGCTGCGGACGTGTTGGTTTCAACAATATTAGCAAAGCTGTTTCTCATGTTTTTAAAACAGTGAAGACGCAGCAAAATAGTTTGCGAGACGCAACGTTTGTTCAAACACTGCGTTTCGTGTGCGACACCCTGCGTCTGGCGTTTTGCGTCAAAATCGCAGCGGCAAAAACGCACCGTGTGAATCGGCTTTAAGGACAAGGACAAAAAATTATCTAAGTTCAACTTGTCTTCAGGACATTCGGACAGCTATTACGGACACTCTCGAACAACTTGTTACGGACATCAGGACAAGTACCTATGAATTGAACTACGGACACGGACTCGGACAGCCCTTACGTACAAGAATGAACTAGCTTAGTGGCAAAATATGTGTTAAAGATAGCAGAGTTTCTCTTGGGTGTAAATCGTCCGGGGAGAAAATTAACCCCGGGGTGTTTCTTCCGGGGGGAGGATTTAGTGTTTGTGACCGGCCGCGAAAGCCGCCGGCCGGCCGATCGGAACGGCCGAATTTTTGGATAAAACCAGTCCAGAGTGTCATTTCGGCATAAACTTAGCCAGCCAGACTGTTATGCCGACCTAATTTTGTCAGTCGGTTGAATCTGGCTGACTGGCCGGTGTTTTTAACCGGCCGGCCGGCCGATTTTGACCGGCCGGCCGGCTTTTCCCGGCCGGCCGGCGACCATCAGGCCGGCCGGCGGCCGGCCGGCCGGCCGAAAATTCCGGCCGGTCACAAACACTAGGAGGATTTACCCCGGGGTGTTTCTTCCAGGGAAAAATTCACTCGGGGGGAAGATTTACCCCGTGACAACCGGTTTATGTTTTTGGGGGCTTCTCCGACCAAATTTTGGTCAAAATTTTGCAACAAATTTAAAAAAAGACAAAAATTTTGCCATTGCAAATTTTCAAATCCACACTTTTGGAGCCGCCTTCCCTGCCGTAACCTTAATTTTTTGTGAGGGTGCTCCAGACATAATCCCATATGCCCACTCCTCTTACATGTATGAAGCCTTGACCACGCAGCCAGCTAACTCTGGGGCCGTAATCTCAACATTACCTGTAGGTAAAATTAGGCTAACTTTACCTACAGGTAAGGTGAAGGTAAAGTCGTATTCTCAAACAATGACTAAAGCCAATGTGATAGCTAAGATTACCTTTAATATTTTGGCCAAAAATGTGCTTTATCTTATTTCGCAGCTAAAGTTAATGTATTGTGCAAATTTTTAACCTCAACTGTCGACGTTAACCTTGTTTTCAATTTTAACTTTACCTTTACCCACAGAATTAACTTTACCTTCACCTTACCTGTGGGTAAAGTTAGCCTAACTTTACCTGCAGGTAATTTTTAGAATACGGCCCCTGAGTAAAGAAAAGCAAACGTAAGCCGATTCAGCATATGTTTTCTGTAAGGGCCTATTCCTTTACCGGATTAAACGGACTTGACTTATTTTAGTCCGAGGTTTTGGAATGACAAATCGGACTAAACGGACTAAACGAGTTAAAATAAGCCTGCGGCTAATTCAAAAAGTCAAGTCCGTTTAATCCGGAAATTTTTGAGTGGCTTTTTCAAGCTGAATTTTTAAACCATTTAGTCTGATTAAAATTTGTTAACGGCCACTTGCATCAACCTTATTCTCGAGTCATTCTTATTCTTTTGCTATTCTCGAATGCTGTTCACTATGTTTCAATTTTCATAATTTATATTCAATGTATGGTAATTAGTTAATGTGGGCTTATTATCGAGGAAACAGTGAAAACAAATCCAATGAATACGTCTTTCGGGTTGAACGAGATGAGCTATTCTTGAGTTATTCTATTCTCGAGCATATCTATTTTGGTGCAAGCCAGTGTTTAAAATTATTAAAATTTCCATTTCGCAAAGTGGATTTACTGCACATTTCCGCTTAAGGTGGTAGTTACGTTTTCGACAGTTTTTATAACGTGCTATAACTTTTGATTGACTCAATGCATTTAATAGCCTTCCTTTTTTTAATTAAATACCTTGAAACAACTACACCTCTACCCATCATATATCTTTAAAATCCTAAAAACCACTCTCCGGCACAGATTAAAAATACATAAATTTTTTGATTTTTTCCTTTTTTCTCTCTTGTTTAAAAAATAAGACAATAAATTCCAATTAATTCCTTCCCTCCACCAAAATAGACAATAAAATGAAAAATTATTTTTATTTATTTGTATTATTAATATAAAGAAGAAAAGAAATTACTTACTTATATTAAATAATAAATAATAATAAAAAAAAAAAAATATATATTTTTTGAATCTAATTTTTTCACGAAATGGGCTAAATTAATACAAATAAAAAAATTGACAGATCAGAAATTGTCTAAAAAACATGTAAAATAACGCATGAAAGGATTACAACATTGAGACCTGAGATTTAGTCCACGAAAGTACATTTTTACAGATTTCTGTGAATGAAATTGATGTAACGCAAAATTTAAGCCAACAAAATTTTTGAAATTTTAGCATAAAGTAGACACATATGTGTGCCAATTTATCCAAAATTTTTAACAAAATCCCTCTAGTAGTTGTCAAGTTTTGCGGACTTTTGTGTAAAGCACTTTAGTTCAAAAAGAAATGTTACATAAATTTGACGTAATCTCAAAAAGTGAAAAGTGGAAGGATAAGTTTTGGCATCTAAATTGAAGAATTTTGACATGCCCGTGTGTCATTTTTTTCTTTTTTCAATAAACGGCGTTTTTGACTAGCTACTACTTTGGCTTAGCTAAACATAAAATTTACGAAAAATTGTCATAACTGGCTGAAAAATATTTTCTGTGAAAATTAAAAATGATCGTTTCAAGCTATTTTAGCAAGCATTTATCTCATAATAATTTATAGTTTCCTAAATTAATATGCGTACTATAAATTATTGATTGAAAATTAATCGTAAGTTATCAAATGTTACTCCTGCAAAACTGTCGAAAACGTTACTACCACCTTAACCAGAACAACCGAATATGCTCTATTGTACAAGCTTAAGCCTGAGGCCTAATTTGAAGGGCAAACCACGTGCGTGAAGTTGGCAGACACTTTGTCAGTACAAATTCTGCAATATGATTTTTCTGATAGCTCAGAATTTGTACTATTTTGTACCACAAGTACCACATTTTGTACTAATTTGTACTACGACTACAAATTCATGGAAAAGTGTCTGCTAACCTCACGCTTTGAGCCATGCACAGACAGGAGTAATGCACTATAAAATTAGTCAAACATTGTTAAATTCATGAACTTTGCAATTTCTTTACTGAACTGCGTAATTAAATAAATAATATTGAAACCAGCATACAGTTATAAGTGTTATTCAATCGATTTTGACATTTTGTATGTCTGCTGTGTAGGTACTGGCTCATCCAATCAATTTTTCCAATGGTTTTTTTTATTGAGCTCTCCTTCCTTTCCTGCAAGGCTCAACACGTGTGAGTGTGCGTGTGCGTTTTCAAAATTACTCAAATTTAGCCTTTGATTAGGATTTAGGCTTAGGCTTAGGCTCAGGCTTAGTCGCAGGGTTATTATTAGGCTTAGTTTGGGCTCAGGCTGAGGCTTAGGCTTAGTTTTGTAAGTTTGAAATTTATATGTTTGTGATGAGCCTTGCAGGAAGGAAAGGCACGTATGGTTTTTTCCTTCAAGCCAAACAACTCGAAAAAAAGCTTTCCACTTTTGTGTGTGACTTCGATACGTTTTTGTCATACTACAAATATCCACAGCTAGTTTCTTATCACAGGAAGAAAGTGGATATCAAAAATATCTCAGTTATCTGTAAATAATATCTGAATTTTTGGTGACAAAATTCAGATATAATTTACCCTTTCCATTCAGATAGAATCCACAGAAATTTTACAGAATTTCATTCAGAATTCAGATGTAATTTACAGCCATTTACCCCGAATTCAGAAACTCTGAAATTTATGTGACTTTTATCTGAATTATGCCTATATACAATTAATGTAAATTTCACCCAGATTTTACAGAAAATTCAGATAAAATTTACAGATATTCAACATATGCGCTATGTCTCTGCTGGTCATTTCAGATCAATTTCAGATAATATTCACGCAAAATTTACAGAAGTTTCAGAGAAAATTCAGAGAAATTTCATGCAGGCAGCTCACTACGTTGGCTTTATTTCATAGCTTTTTCAGATGATTTTCACAGCTTTTTCAGACAATTTTCACATATAATTCACCTGACATTCATAGAGCGTTAATACGTGCTCACGATTGGTAAGAAAGCAGGTAATAAAAAACTATATTGTAAAACAATTCATGTCAAAGACGCATAATAACGCAATTAATTATGAATAAAAATGTATTGGAAAAACAAAAGAACAGCATTCTGCAAATTTATTTCTGTTTATAAATGTATAAACTTGATAAATAATCCGCCCAATGCGATAACTAACAAGTCTCTGGTTTAAAAACACAAAAATCGATGAAATAAAGCAATACTTCGTCAAAAAACACAACAACACAATCCAACATTAAAATTACAACAGTTAAAATTAACCAAAGCGCAAGTAAACCTTTTCAAACAGATTTTACACGAAATTTACAGGTATAAAAAATATCTGAATAATATCTGAAAAAAATTCAGATAAAATTCACAGATCTGAAGAATATCTGAATTTTCTGTAAAACTGTTCAGATAAGTTTCAGATAAAATTCACAGATATGAATTTTCTGTGAAAATGAGCGCTGGGAGGCGGAGCTTATGAAAATGCTGTGAATTTTATCTGAAAAATTTAACAGAGTTTTCAGATAATATTCAGATATCTGATTTTTATCTGAACAATATTTTGTTTTACAGAAATTTCAGATAAAATTAAGAGGACTGGTTTTCATGTGTATTTGGAAAATAAATATAAAGCTTACTGGTTGTGATAAACGAAGATCTAGTAAAATAAAACTTTTAATATGAAATCCTTTAATGCGTGCGATTGGCTCAAATCGTGAAGTTGGCAGACAGTTTTCCGCGAATTTGTACTCCTCGTACAAATTAGTACAAAATGTGGTAATTGTGGTACAAAATAGTACAAATTCTGAGCTATCAGAAAAATTATATTTCCGAATTTGTACTGACAAAGTGTCTGCCAACTTCACGCACGTGGAAAAACCTGCTAAAAAGCATCAAAAATAAGTTTACCGCACTAAATAGCTTCAACTAGCTTCATAATTTAAAAATTTTCGCATTTTTCAATAGAAATAAACATTTGCCATTTTTTACCCCATTTCGAAAAGTTGTCAAGTGCTCTGGTGCTTACAGTGAATCAAAACGCAAGTCGGCAGAATAATAGATTTTTTAATCGTCAGCAAACCACATAAATTAAAAATGTCTAAATTTTATCCGAATTGTAGCTGAATTACTTGTTAAATAATTTACAAAATTAAGACATGCGAAGCTTTAATTAAAACGTCCAAAAACCATATAACCATGTAACCTCCGAATACCATATAAATATGTCCGAAATCTGTCCAAATAACTTCCGAAGTCTTAGATGGTAATTTATACGAAAATTCGGATCGCTGGTTTTCCTTTGGTACAGCATGTATGTATTCTACACTATTTAGTATACATACAGATGTAAAAAAACATGTGAATTTTCCGAAACTCTTGTAAAAACTTGTAAAAAAATAAATGAAATTTATCTAAAAACGCCATTTTTTACAGATAAAATTCAGCGTGTCTGTTGAATTATCTGGATTGAATAAATTATTAGCGGGTGAATTTATCTGAGTATTTCTTGAATTTCTCTGAACTTTATCGGAAATCTCTCTGAAAATCTGTAAAATGTCTCTGAATAGAAAAGGTAAAAACATACTGTGTGTGACAGATAAATTTTTTTTACAGAAAGTTCAAATTTCCTTTCTGTTGGGGCTGGGGGGGCCGGGGGGGAGTTTTAATTATGGGGGAATACTAGTTTCCCACAAACAATATTGACCTACCTGCAGTGGGTGAAGAGGAATGAATGATGATAATCACTGCTGATTATGAGTGAATTTAACATAGAAATATACCGAGTGGCTCTTATCTTAGACTTTAATGGACACCGATCAGAATTCGGCGGAGTGTTCAACGTCCAAGGATGGCACAGTTAGCCGACGCAAACGGTTTGATCAACGTTTTCCACCCGTACGTCAGCCACCATTAAATTACTTTTTTATTGTAATTTTTCGCTAAATTATCTATACAGGTCCTGGCCTGTGTTTTTAAAAAATGCATTTTGCAAGCCGTTTCTATCCTGCTCACTATATCAGATTTTTTTCAACATTTTTCGATCACTCGGTTAGCCAGTGCCGAAGTGCTGCAAACTTTGTGAGGCGCAAAAAAGTGCTGAACCTCGGTTCATTGTTTTTACTAGCTTTCAGAGGTTTTCAGATTTTTCGTTGGAAATAATTTAATTTGCAGACATTTATATATATACGTATACACAGGAGTATATACAGCACAGGATTTTCAGATAACATGTGCAGAATTTCAGAAAATCGCGTGTCTTTTAACTAAAATTGTCTGGGCATTAGATAAGAAAAAATTTAGTAGATCACAGATGTACATGGGGGGGGTCTGGGGGGGGGGCAAGCCCCCCCAGATTTGAAATTCCGGGACAAGCCCCCCCTCAGATTTGACAAGTTGGGACAAGCCCCCCTCTCTGAAACCCCAAAATCGCGTCAGATCGCCGTAAAATGCTTCAAAAAATGACCGAAAAAAAGAAAAAATCGCTAAAAATATCGGAATTTCGCAAAAATTTCCCATTTTTAGGCAAAAATTGAAAATTTTCGCGTTTTTGGGACAAAATATCGGGACAAGCCCCCCCTAAAATGTCGAAAATTTCGGGACAAGCCCCCCCCCAAACCGAGACCCCGTGTACATGTATGTAGTAGATGTAGGCGTTGTGTTATTTTTTGACAGGTTTGATATGGCTAAGGCTCAGGCATTCGGTATCCAGGGTTTCTCGCATTATGTGTATGTGTATATCCGAATATTGTGGGGTAGCAGAAATGTGCATTGTATTTGACATTGACTGTTGCATTTGGACGGAATGACATATTATTTTAGGGCGGTTTCATTTTTAGGCTAGAGTAAAGAAGATAATGCAAAAGGATGAAGATGTTGGGAAAATGGCCGCCACTGTTCCCGTGCTCATGGGTTTGTGGACAATCTGGCTTAAAATGAACTAGAGATTACCCGCTTTTGTTTCATCTTTGTTGACCTTTTATCAGCAGAAATATATACAAACAAAAAAGCAAATAACAGAACAAAACTGAACTCAAGGTAAAGAAATGAAACGAGAGAGGACTTAGAGTAGGTCACCGAACCCCCCGCCCCTTCAAGTAATTTTGAAAATAGAAATGGCTTAGTATAGTATAATATAGAGTTAAACTCGAGTATTGTAAAATCGGTATCATTTTTTGTTTTCAGGTCGCAGTGTGGAAATTTTCGCCGTGCAGCTTCTACAAAATGCAGCGGCCAGTCTGAATATGACGCAGTCAAAAACATTGAGTCCTGTTGTTCTGTAAGTGTGGACTTATATACTATTGATATATCACTAGGAATTATTATTTCCACCGTAGTCCATGAGTTGAGTTTGTTTTTGCCCTCATGATCTTACATGGGCAGGTAGCGAATAAATGACGGGTTTTATCTCACATTTTCTCTTCGTGAGCCAGCATTTTTGCGATTTTGGCGTCATGAGCCAGCTTTCGAACTTTCTGGAAGGGGGAGCGGGGTTAACCCCCCCCCGCGCCCTTGTTTGATCATGCGTAAAAATATCATTCCTTAACGCTCACCGCTTCACTTACCATTCACTTAGTGCTCGAATCTGAGTAATTGATTATTTTTGAAACTATTGGCAGTTTGTCACATTCTAGCAAATGTTGTGTTGTGTCTGTTAGTATTCCTTATTCCGTATTACGGCCTTGGTTTGACGAAGTAGCCAATTAATTAACTATAATAATTACCTATTAACAATCAACTATTAACTAATTTATTTAATATATAGTGTTGATGATGATGATGATGATGATGATGATGTTGGCGTGCTGTCAGAAAACAGGCCACGTGCGCGGGCCGTAGGCCCATAGCACGTAGTATTAAGCTTACCGTCCCGGCTTGAGCTGAACGTCACCTGAATAGAACTTATGTATAGAATAGTTTTACTAATACTTATACTAATACTACGAATACTAATTTATTGGAAACTGTTATCACATTTCAGCAAATCCTGTGTCTACTCCCGACCCGAGTATTCCTTTCTGCGGCCTTTGTTTGACAAAGTAGCCAATGAGGATGCCGCCCCCTCGCCCTCCACTTCGACCACTGGTCAGTCATCGGCCGATTTCACCACGCCCCCCGCTTTTTTCCCCGCCCCCTCCTGTTCCACTGACCTCCCTGGGCCACCACCTGGAAGAGGGGGCTGTGGCAAGGGTCGCAGGGGCGGCCGGAAACTGCAAAAGTCCCACAGCAATGAGCCACAATGCTCGTATGCTCTTATTTTTTGTAAAATATGTTATGGTGTATATACTTTTGTAAAAACTTTCTACCCATACCCATATGTATATTAAGAGGGGGATTGGGAGGAGAGGGATGGTCCTATTAAAAATCGTAGCCAAAAAGTGGGTAAAATGGCACTTTTTCTAAAATTTGGGTTCTTGCCCAAATTGGACGACCGCTCACGCCCAGATTCTCAGCTGAACATATGAGGGGTCATAAGCTTGTTTGCCATCGATGATCTGACAGTGTGGTGTTGCTGAGGTTTAGGGGATACGCATGGTTAACCGGGCGGGGAAATCCAGAAAATGGAATCCACAGAAGCCCCTTTAAAAATTGCTTTGGATACTGTTGTAGCTTACTGTAGGGGTGATGTTTTTCATTGCTTCACCCATTTAAAAAATATATAGACACACACCTCTGCAACAAATTGTATTCCTAAGACCCCATGGTTATATATTTTTACACTGAACATGCTGGTGGTATGGTATGATGATGGTAATGCTTTTTTTACATTTTTTGTGTTATTTTCAGACGCGTGTACAAGAAAGCCAGAGCATCAGAGGTGGAAACATTTAGTGGAGAGTCTTCCGGATATTTTGCTCAGCAATCAACGGTACGTTTCCTTTTTTTGTGATCAGATTTTGCTTTTTTGAAGACACCCATTCTTTTTCTACACCTGGTTAAATTGATCAGGTTGTGTTATCTTCGTTAATAATAAAAAAATATATATAGTTAGTAAATTAGGTCAAACTATTTTTCCTTTTTCCTTTTTCTTTTCAATTTTTCTGCCTACCAAAATTTGTCAGCATCTCTGGTCTTGTGTCCTTAAGGACAAGAGTATGAGGCGAACTTAATTCGTACGAGTCATTCTTTGTGTGTTTTCTAGGAGACAGCCGTCCCCTTGTGTCCCTTCCCAGCCATTCCGATGATTCGAAATGGCGATGGCAACAGTGAAGCGCTTTCCGGCCCCTCGGTCCCCTTACCCTCGTAAGTGACCAGACTACTGCCAAGAGTGCATAATAATATTATCTCACTCAGTCTTATGGATGAAGGCGTTCGGTTTCTAAGTTTCTAAAGGATCGAATCCTAGGCTACAAATGTCTGACAAAAAATAGTTGCACAACTTGAGAAAAGGAAACATGTGATTTCGTTACGAAAAGAAAAGATTTTGACTATCAAGAGTACAGTAAGTAGGCGCAGAAGTCATGCCACTAAAATAAGCAAGTGGCGCAACTGTTTTTTTGTCAGACTTTAGATTAAAAGGAGTCTCCTTGAGCAAGAGATTAGGGAAGCTTAACGTGGGTCCGTGTCAGCTGATTACGTGGGAAGCTTAACAGGGGTCACGCATTGTGCTTTGAGGGGCTGGCCCACCCCTCCACGGGTGTAGTCACTCTTGAAATGGCACCCCTTACGCTCCAGGGCTTTGTAACGGAGATGAGCACCGCACCCGAGGGCAGACACGCTAATGCATAATTCTCTATCCGCTAGTTACCATTACCTGATAATGAACAGTAGGTCACTCAGCATTCTGGCTATTATAGCGCTGTTTAGATGAGTTCGCCGGAAACGGCCTACTGGTTTTAGATTTCTGACACAAGCTTACGGCACTTAGAATCGAGCACTATGCCCATAGCCAACAGTAATGCACCTATTTTAGTCAGGCTAAAACCTAGTTCAATATTATGCTTGCTGATTTTGGGCGGGCCTATTAAATTTTTTTATTCGGTGAATTGTTTTTTATTCAGGAATCGTTTAGTTTCTGTCGAACTTCCGTTGAACCCAGTAAAGGAATTAATTTTAGCTTGAGACTTTACCTTCTTATTTTCAGCAGTTTTCAACCGGCCCCTTCTTCAAGCCAAGGTCAGGCGAGCTGCTCTGTTGATGAAAACTACGACGACAATAGCTGAACAAAACTTTTTGGCCACCATAGGCGTGATCAGGGTCAAAGGGTACGGGAAAATATTGCGTGTTGTGTACTTTGTGTTTTTTAAACTTCACTGTAGTAGTTGTATTTTACAATGGTCTGGTTAATAGCATGGTTTTGAAAAAAAACTCATTCGCTTTCAGGATATTTTTTTGTTAGAAGCTGAAATAATTTAACAAGGATGTCTAATCTGGGTTTTGAACCTTCATTTTGACTACCTTTGTAACCTTTGTGCAATTCTAGCCACCCGTAACATAACATCCAAAAAATAGCTATTTTCGAACTTTTCTGCCAAAATATACGCAAAAATTGCATAAATTTGATATACCTGTCTATTGCTAACATCACAAATCTGAGGTCCCCCCAAACCCACCTATTAAGTTGCAGCTAATGGGAGGGGGGTATGAAGAGATATTGGCGATGGAAAAGGGGGGGGCGGTGCTGTAAAAGCGATATCAGTTTTGTTGGAATAGATTAGGGACGAAACTTTATAGCACAGAACCGTTGCAGTGACCATTGAGTAGCTAACCGTACGTATGAGTTTGTTGCACTGTACATAATTGTCCGTTGAATAACTTCGTTGGCTGTGTTTTGTAGGATTTAATGTGTGTGTTTGTGTGTCTGTATAGGGTTATATATGTATTGTTATTTGTTTATATACTACTTGTTTTTTTGTGTTATACTGTCGGCGGATATATATATTTTAGATTTTCCAGGACCCATTCATGAATAAGGATAAGTGGATGATATTTTTGATTGTTTTTACTTTGGTTCAATCAGCTTTAAGAAATATCAAAGCAAAGCAATGAAGTTTGTTGGCATTTTTAGTTTATCACGTTTTGTACTTTGGTCAACGCTTAAACGCAATTGTTTATGGAGTCAAAATTGACAACTTTTTAATTTTTTTTAAACCTCCAATTTCCATGAATCATTAATTATTATTGTAGTGTTTAAAGTTAGATCAAAAATGCTGTATCCTGAGCACTGAAATTTTGGGTACCCCTCCCCCCCTCGGTGGGACCGCCCTTCCCTGTGTCAATTCATTTTTGACCCCCCTCCCTCCCCAAAATGACGCAGTTTTTACCTTTTTTGACCAAAAAACACCGATTTCGACAATTTTTGGCCAAAATTTTACTCCCTCCGGGAACCTCCCCGCTCTTTCCCCCCTGGCGGGACCCCCGGGACCAAATTTCGGGGGGGGGGGTCTTCCCCCCCATCCATCCCCCCAACTATATATATGTATAATCCTGAGACAAAAATAAGCGCGGGATTTCTTAACGAAGGGAACGATTGGCAAGCATCAAGAGCTGGGTTTTTTTTCTCGCAAAAACGTTCGCAATTGCGAAAAAAAATTGCTGATCGCGAAACATTTTCAAACCTTTTCGCAAAATTGCGAAAAAATTTTGACACAGTGTAGGTGAACTCGTAAGGTCTATGCGCTGATTTTTGTGGTTTAGTCGGAAAACATTTCCGATACGGCGATACGTCCCCAATTGACCAAATTTGCCCTAAAAATTGGGAAATTTCTCTGACTTTTTTGATTCCCCAAGCCCGGACTCGTGCAACTTTGTGACTTGATGTTTCTAGTGACTGTAAATGGGACACACTTTCTTCTTTGTCTTATCACACCGACTGCATGTAACACTAATAGACAGTAGTCGGAGGTGACATAATTAAGTAACAATTCAAAATGTTAGCATTTTCAGGCCTAACTTGGTCCTTGGCCGTCGCCGGGTCTAATGAAATTTCTTTACGGCCGAGCATCGATTGTGAAAATTGTGAAAAATTACACAAAATTCTCAGGACGGCTCCATAAATTTTAATAAAAATGTCAAAATCGTTGCTTTTTGGCCAAAAATGGTGAAAACTATGTCAGTCTTAATCCTGTATAGCGGAATAATGTTTTATTTACATTTAAATGTAAAGTCTACTGTGTTAAGTAACAAAAGTAAGTCTGCGAAAAAAAATTTCAAGCTTTTCGCAAAATTGCGAAAATTTGCCAGTGAAAAAAAACCCCAGATTCAAGAAACAGCGAGTAGTCACAAAAATCACGCCAGCTGTTTTGTCTCAGGGTTCAGCAATTTCTGGTTAGACATTGGTTTTTTCATCAAAATTATAGGATGTCAAGTCAAACAAAACATTTCACAAATCGTTATTTAGTAGCTTTCGTTCAAGATTGTGGTTTTGTAATTTTTTCATATTTTTGACGATTGGCCAAATTTAATTTGACCAAATGTCGATTTGACCAAATATAATATTGCTGGACAATTAAATAAATTGACCTTTTTTCCGTTCCATATGTCCCGTTCATCCGTCAAAATTACGAAATACCTAATCACGCCACTAGTAGTGTTTAAGATCAGATTGTGGTATGATTATCGTGTAATTTTGCCGGACGGTTTCGCCGGTGATTAAAATGTAGTTAGGGGGTATTGTGGCAGCTTTGTTCTTTGTATGTGATATGTTGATATTTTATTATTCTTGCGGGTTTACTTTGTCAGGAAATTCGATGTTTGGATTTAGTGTCGGTTTCTACTTACCGCCGTATGTCTGTTCAGCCGGCAAAATTACGAAAAATCCACGCTACAAGCTGTTTTTACACACCATTTTGGAAAATATATATGGCTAATGGTATGAATCGACCCTTCAACACAGGAGTAGTTCTAAACGTTAGTTTTTGTTTCTGATTCTAACCTTATTTGTCAGACAGATTATGTGTAAAGTGACTTTATGGTACTTATTTTTTTCTACTTCACCGATCTCTCTAAAAAAGTTTGAAAAAAAGTAGAAAATCTTCTGTATGAAAACTACTATTCTGGAACTACCACCTTAATGGCTGGAATTTACGAAACATGCTAATATGAAAAAAGGATTTTTCCGTTGCGATGGTCTTTTTTATTCAAGAAGAACGTTTTACTATGAGACAGGTTGAACACCTTTTATCAATCCGTAGTAATTTCATTCATTTAATTGAACATCGTCATTAGCTCAAGCAAGAGTACATAATGGCAAGAGTAGGTATGACATTCTTCCCATTGGCCAGTGTGGCAGTACGGCAGATAGTAGATGCACATTAGCGGCCGAAAAGGGTCGTTAGTGGGAACTTTTTGTTTTGTTGCGTAGTAACCAAAGCAACGAAACATGTGCTGTTAGGCTCGATTCATACTTACATCCGTACTATGTCCGTTATCAGCCGGCAAAATTTTGAAAGAATGAACGTCACTAACAGTGTGTAAGATGGGCATGGTGTCATGATTATTTCGGAGTTTTGCAATTTTGCCGGCTGAACGGATATATGGCTATGAATCGACCCTAATGCTTCCAAGTAGATCTTGGAACGTCCAAAACGAGACCGTTCATTGACGGAACCAGCCAATCAGATCGTAGCAGCCTTTTGGCTCCGCCCACTATTAAGCTACCTCACTAGCGCTGGTCAGTCAGTGGGAAATGTGTCATACTCTTCTCATTATGTACTCTTGGATGAAAGTTGACCTTAATTTAATGGTTATGCTTTGTGAAATTCGTAAGATTCGTAAACTATTCTGGAGCAATTGACCAGTGATAATTAGTTACTAGTAAGATTCCAAATTCGGTCAAGTTAAGTGTGCTTAATTTGTTTGTGTGTGTGCTTGTAAAATCGATATATTTTCGTAGTAAATGTTTTGTGAATTCAGCTCTGTAATTTATGATAGATGCTTGTTTATTAAAAGAAGAAGGCTTCTGGAAATTTATAGATAATGAAAAATTAAACAAAATGTGAGAATAAGTACAGATGTTACTAAATTGTTGCATAAAATTTGCTGCCTTGTTTCGTCCTAGTCATTTTAGTTATTTCTCACGGTTGGTTTGAAACACTCGCAAAACTGACAGCATGAGAGTTTCAACTGTAGCGGCAGTTTTTCTGCTATTTGGGCTAACTCGCTCAATTTCCTTAAATCGTAAGTCATCAATATAATAATAGGAGTTAGACATGTTTTTTTGATATATATTATAACACTTCTTATCCCTACCAGGTCTTTTTTGCTATAAACCCTCCCCCAGTCTGGAAATAGATTTACTGAGCCGATTTGCATGGGCTATTCTTGACCTCAAAATGCGATTTTAGAATTTTAAAAAAATTGAAAATTTGAAGAATTTTCAATTATTGGTAACTAGTAACTGGTAAGGAACCCGAAAACCTAGGGACATTTCTTGGGTGTGAACACGAATAATGTCAGGGCTTGTTGTCTTCGGCAGCCGGTCAGGATTGAGTGCTAGTAGCCCAGTATCCCTGACGAACTGTAGGACCGCTAATGGACAGTCTCTAAGCACAGAGAGGTTAGGGGTTGGACCCAGGTTTGGGAGACTAGGGGCTTAGGGCCGGGCACCAGCCGGTCCGCTTTGTAACAGTGGAGCGGCTTACGGTGGAAGCATCAGCCCAACCAACCAAATGGATCTCACCCCCGCGAACTTTAATGTCAGGAGTTCAAAAATGGGGGTGTTCCGTTATCTCCCCAGTCCGTACTCTAGAATTTACTGACCCGATTTGCATAATTTGTGGACGAGTGGACTCCTCTTGACCTCGGGAGTCGGGATTCACTCTGATGTCTGACTGAACTATGAATGTGAGATAGAAAGTAAAGCTATTCCGTTCATTCCACAGCAAGAGTGTACGGTTCGAGAGCTCTCGCTAACTTATCAACGCAATAGCTACTTTAAGGGGCAACTATGTACATTAGTGTAGAGGGTTAGAACTGTATGCAACTTAAGTAGTTGGCTACAATTCGTTCTTGGATTTAGGCAGCCTTTGCGACTGATCAAGGCCGACCGGGCCGATTCGCGGGCAACACCGGGCCGACGGGGTCGGCTGCTATGGCCCCGCGCCGACCCGCTGCCACACGGGCCGGTGGGGGGGCCGCGGGACTTTACCGGGACCCGGGGCCGGCCCGGTGAAAATTGCTGCGGGCCCAGGCCGACACTTGGCTTAGCGCCCGATGTCTATTCAGTATCCACAATGAGTATATATATAGCCTAAATATCCTTGCTGAATCACTAGTGTACTCTGTGTTCCTCTGAATCAATCCGTATTTTCTCACGCTAAGCCTGACTGGCTGGCATTAGCCTGGTCTGTCTGCCTTCCCAGCCAGCCTGACACGCCCTGTCGCTTCCCACGCCGCTCTGTCTGCCCGGATATTCCATATTCACTCTACTCAAATACACTGTCTCTGCTTTCTTGCTCTTCTGTCTGTTTTTGCCCTGGAATAGTTTGGCTGGATAATATATAATATAGGATTTAAGAGTTAAATTTTATTGTGTTCCATAACTTACATAAGTGATTGATTTATTGATTGATTGGAAAAGGTAAGTACGCTGAAATTTGCAGTTTGACGCGTAGGTAGTAATGTTATGTGTGCATAGTCGGCAAAATTACGAAATTGTCACGCCACGAGTCAATAAAAGATTGTGGAGTGATTTTTTAGTAATTTAACCGGATGAACGGACATACGGCTGTAAGTATGAATCGAGCCTTAGTGCATATGAATTAAGCCTGTTTTACACGATGGGGAAAAACGTGGGGAATCCCCACGTGGGGCACCCCATGTGACACCCCAAGGGGTGCCCCGTGGGGCATCATGTGGCATCGTGGGACACCCCATGGGGTGCCCCGCGGGGTACCATGTGGCATCGTGTGACACCCCATGTGGTGCCCCGTGGGGTGTCATGTGGCACCGTGTGGTGTCCCCCGGGAATTCCCCTGGGGTAACGTATTCACACGATGGGGCATGGACGCGCGGGAGTTTGAATTTTTAGGCGCGTAAACGGTCAAAATAGTAAGTATTTACGAAGGTATTACATTGAATTTTGACATATGTGATATGTGCCTTGGGCATAAATTACGTGTAAGAATTTATAAAAATTATTTAAATGTTGTAGCTTACTTAAATATAATTCATCAGCTACGTATTCGTAAAAGCCGTAATAGACTAACCAAATGTGAAAGAATTAACTCAAATGATTGATTTTAAGCCCTAAAATTGTCCTTTAAGCATTTGTATAAAATCACGTGATCATCAACAGTGCTTACTAATTGGCTGTCGCATGTGGTGCCACATGGAAAAACGCACGGCGAGCGATACGGATTTTAGCCACGTGTGGCACCCCATGGGGTGTCACACAATGCCACATGGTGCCCCTCGGGGCACCCCATGGGGTGTCACACGATGCCACATGGTGCCCCTCCGGGCACCCCGAGGGCCATAATGTGGCACCCCATGGGGTGCCCCAAGTGGCACCCCACGCGTTTTCCCAATCGTGTGAAACAGGCTTTATGAACTAAGTACTTAACCCAATAAAAATAAATCTAATTTGTTAATTCCATTTGGGATTAAATCCTGGGAATCGTTTTGTTGTCCAAAATTAAAAGCGATAGCGCCAAATTACACTAAATCAATCCTTCACAGCGACAACGGCTGCTAGTTTTTTCCGCTGTTCCTTCAGTCCCTAATTTATTGAACCGCTTTCTATAAATTTGGTACCAATGAACTATACTTGATCTCAAGACTTCAAAATTTTTTTATGCATTTTGATTTGTTAATGGTCTGGAACCTGAAAACCGTGGCTGCGGACACACCTTGGGTATAAATCCGAATCTGAAATTTAGCGCCGAAATTAAATTGTTTCGCACATTTCGCGCCAAAATTCGTCAACTGAACAAAATTGCCCAAATGTCTGCAATACTGCAATTCCAAACTCAGCATTTTGCTCTCCTCACAGCTGCACCAGCGTATTTCTGCATACACACGCATATACGTACGTAGGTATATGTATACTTGTGTATTATATTATATACGTACGCAGGTATATAAGTAGGTACACATTTGAGCGGGAAAACCAGTTTTCCTTCGATGCTTCGTTTTGCATTGGCTTTTGTCAAACCACAGCTGAAGAAATTTTGTTGCTTGGCTTACTTCTGCTAAATTCCACCCTGTTTCTATTTTGTTTCTTTGCGGAATATATAATAATTTGTGCCATTTATTCAAAGGTGAGGTTTTATCAAATGAGATTGATTTTTCGGACAAAACTGCAGTTTTTAAGAATAATAAGGGTCGATTCATACTTGCAGCCGTTTATCTGTTAAGCCGGCAAAATTACGAAATAATCACGTTACTAATAGTGTAGTGATATGATCAGGTTGGGGCGTGATTTTTTCGTGATGTTGCCGGCTGAAGGATCATACGGCTGTGCGCGTCGACCCTAATTGGTCAATCAACAGAGTGCAACAATTAACTGTTCAAGGTCGATTCATACTTCTGCTGTGTTTCTCCGTTCAAGCGGTGTAATTACGTAAAAATCACACCACACCACCTCAGGTTCGATCAGTAGCCGTAGGTATAGGTATCCATTCAGGTGCCGGTTGCTCAACTTGACGTTGACAAGTCTAGCAGTTGTAATGCAAAATCAGGTGATTCGTATATGTATATGATAAACTCGTAGCGAATCACCTGATTTAACATACAATTGTTACAATTGTAAGACTTGTAAAATTGAGCAACCGGCCCCAGGCGCAAAATTACGAAAATCCATCACGTCACTAAATACTTAACGGTGCATAAGTGTGGCCTGTCGCATGAGTTATGCAGTATTTTGCCGGCTAAGCGGATATACGGCAGTAATTGACCATAAATCAGTCAACTTTTAGTCGATATTTCAGGTCGATCAGAACCAATGTCTGATCCGAAATCCACAGTGGTCGAGTTTGAGGATGCAGACTCTGCGCCGGAAATATTTTCCGCCCTCGGAACGTTCGGGGGCTCGAACCAAGGCTGTTTGGTTTCGGTGGGCCCCCGAAACGACTCTCAGGGAGAAGACGAGTGGGAAACATTGCACTTCCATAAAATCGATCTAGGAAAGCCCAAAGCCAAACTAGAAGCCATCAAATCGATTCCAATATCCGGAAAGTTGGATCACATTGGCAGCAAGTCGTTTGAGACGTTTTCCCTGCCCGAAGATCGATTATTGGTTACTGTATCGATTATGGAGGGCCATTATGATGAGGAAACCTTCGCCCTGCACGGCTATGTGGTGGGACCAGGGGAGAAAAAAGTGAAACAATTGATCAGTATTGATTATGATGGCGCTAATGAGGTGAGATGGCAGTTTTTGGTTTAGTGATCAATTTAATCGATTCATACAGTTCTATGCGGTCATGGGAAGCGGAGGGAATCTAGGGGGGAGCCATGGTCTAGGGGTGGGGGTTTGAACACCGATCTAGGATTAACCGATTCAGTGGGGCGGCAGCCCTCTCACACCCAGTCCCAGACCCAAGTGTAAATGTCTGGGTGATAGTTCCGTTATGGTAGAATATACAAATTTATTCTAACTTAATCCAATTTTATTCTTATGGGGTGTTATACACATGTTAGCAGCATGGCAAGTTGGGTATCAGGTTCAAAAACGATATTATAAGTTATTGGCAAAACAATTTCAACCTGATTTGGTTTGTATACTGTACTCCGTCCGTGCATGTTTGTCCGTTTGTCGTTTGCTAATAAACTTACACAAGTGTACTCGTAAGTTTTCTACCCAAGATTTTTTTCTGGTTTAGCTTTCTCGCTGAAATTCAGCACTCACGCACTATTTTTGGTTAACATATCCTTAAAAAGTTTGCTCACGGACAAACGGCCAAACCTTACGGACAAGTATGAACCAACAAGTGGTAGAGCAAATACCACTTATTTTCAGAGCCCCTCAGTAGCCAAAGAGGGCAGCAATCTATACGTTCAAGCCGGGACCTCGCTTTATCGTCTGAAAACAGATGGACTGGATTTGGAGCCTGAGAAGTCCACTTGGCCAAAAACGATCGTCAAATACAAAGCCATGGCTGCTCTGAAAGACAAACTCATTGGTCAGTTGCTCAAATCAGGGTCGATTCATACTTACAGCCGTATGTCCGCTTAGCTGGCGAAATGGGAGAAGCACTCGTTAAGAGTCGATTCATTACAGCCGATGCCCGTATGTACGTTCAGCCGGCAAATTACGAAATAATCACGCCACCAATAGTGTTTAAGACAAGAGATTAGATTGTGGCGTGATTATTTCGTAATTTTGGTGGCTGAACCAAGATACGGTTGTAAGTATGAATCTATCTACCTAACCCCAAATGCGGATGTAAGTACGGAATCGATCGATCTAAAAGTAAACCAGTCTAAGTTAGGTACATATTTAGGACTGTTAGCAGTTATGAACTTTGTATTATTTATATGCTATTTGTATTATTTAATTGATATACTTGATTATCTGTCATTATTTAATTCTAGGTCTCGACGGCAGCGAATCGGGGGTGGAAAACGAGAAGGCAGATCAAGCTTATGTCTACAATTTGTCCACACAAAAGGGGGAGGTTCAGAAAATAGATCCCGATCCAACTGAGGGATTCCCACGAATCGCGTGGCACAAAAGTAGCGGAAAGTTTGTGCAACACCAAAGTTTGATTTACGCAACTTATCAGGATTGTCTATGGAAACTGGATTTAGCTGAATCTGACCTGAAATGGTTCAAAACATCGATTCAGTTGCCAAAACACGATGGGGAAGATTTTTTGAGCGTCTCTGACGATGGGAAATTGCTGTACTATTCCAAAGAAGACAAAAAACACCAAATTACCACACTTATGTGACTGTTTTTGACCAAACTTTGATATCCTAGCTTTGTTTTTGTTTCGAGTAAACGTTTTGGTGATCGATCGAGGTATATATGTACTTGTCCTTAATACTTACAGGCTAGGATTCACAAAGCGCGTTTAACAAACCCAGTCTAACGTCTGTTTGCACTAACCTTGTTCTCGAGCTATTCCTATTCTCGAGTGCTGTTCAGTGTTTACCATTTTACAGTATTCAAAAATTATACTCGACGTTGAACGTATGTATGGTGATTAATAAATAGGTACCCATTATCGGGGAAACATAATAAATAGGTACCCATTAACGGGGAAACAGTGAACATAAATCTAATGAATACTTCTATAAGGTTCAGCTATCTACAGCGAGTTATTTTATTCTCGAGCTGTTCTATTTGGTGCAAGCCAATGTGCCGCACACGTGATCGCATTAAATACATATTTTTTATTATTACGATGCTCTATTTCATTCGAATTCCAAAGTTAAACCCCTTTTGTGAATCCCGGCCAGTGTTTGCCACCCCTGAGGGGTAAACGATATCAACTCATGCTATCGTTTATCAATGCATACGAAATTTGCAATAGCAACAATTTGTAGCACCTCCCGCTAGTGTACAAAATTTTTTAAGTCTACCTCAATATCGAGAAAGTTATTAGGCAAACAAATTTTAATCTAATCCGTTTAATTCATTTCAGGCATTGGCCCTTTGAAAGCACAAAAATTGACACATACAGAACTCGAATTTACTTCAAATTAACGTATTACAATATGCCTGAAATCCATTGCAATGACATTTTACAAGTTGAGAATGATAAATATACGACAGTAGCGTGGTATTACAAGTATAAATATACATGGATTACGTATATGGGACAATATTCATTAACACGAAATTGTCAAAAATGACCTTACTAAGTACTAACTAAACTCTGACCAAAAATTGTTAAACACGGAGACAAAACAAAACATGCAATTTTGTTACCAAAAACTGTCAGCTATCAAGAGTACAGCAAGTAGCTGCTAAAATCACGCCACCAGTTTTCACTAAATTTTCTATATTTTTGGTCAGACGTCAGATAACTTCACATATTAATTATGGTAACGTGGTCTTCACATATTAATTATGGTAACGTGGTTTTTGTTCCTTCTAGAGAAGGAACTATTGTTTTGAAATTAACTGCTCATAGCGTTTAACGCTACTGAGCAGGCTGCATAGCCAGTATGTTTTACGTGTATTTTCAGCTTGGGAGCTGCCTGCTGATTTTTGTCTGCGTATATGCAGAAAATCAATAATCGATGTGCACTGCTGTAACAACGTACTTTTTCAAAATCGGCACCGGGATGTTTCACCAGCAGTATATAAGAGCTATTAGAAACCACTGTTTATCGCTTCTCGTTCTTAGAACTGATTTGCTCAGCTCAGATCAAAGTGTCACTTTTGAGCCAAATGGCTCGTGCAGCGGGATGCTTAACATCCTGCAACACTTTTTTGTACGTACTACGTATTTAGATTAAGTAAGAATACGCTAGTTATAAAGTAAAGTAAGATACGAAGTATAGCTTACGGTAAGTACATATGGAATAGAGAACCAATTCATTTAAACCTGAAAGGTAGACACCGAGGAAGGAACCTTGCCCCTTTTGGGGCCTACTTGTTTATGTTACAATGCCAACATTCCGCTAAAAAATATGAGCAAAGCCTGTTAGCTCAAAGTTATATATTTTGCATAATTATGCCAGCAGAACGGACTGATGCAATAATTTACTTATGTGTAAAAAATGCCGAAATGTGTAAACGGTGTAAAAGACGTTGGTGTGCTTATAGCCGGAGGGACAGGAAACTCTGGACACTACATTTTACCACTCTATTCGCATAGGAGCAAAAATCTCCTAAAATTGTTATCTGCTGAATAGTCCGAATCTGATTAAAGAACATTGTTACTTATTTCAAAAAATAATTGTTGCCACTACACCCCTTTTTCGAACGTTCGTGTTTGCAAAATTATGGTATATTATGACATTTATTAAGTAAGAAACGACACGCTTTTATATACAGTTTGCAGCAGCTAACTATTCAAAACTAAATTACAAACATCTACAAAAAATTACACATGTATAACATACTAAAAAACAAATTGGTCAGCGTTTTAACAGTCTAAGACCTTTTAAGACCTTACAAAACGCCTAAAGCCCGGTTCATACTCGTCCTTAAGGACTGTCCCTGTCCTTAAGGTTTGTCCCTGTCCTTATAAAAGATTAATTCATACTTCCGAAGTGTCCTTTTCCTTTTCCCTGTCCCTAAGCTGCGATTGATTCATACTTGTCCCTAAGCAGCTTAGGGAATGTCCTTAAGCAGCCATAAGGACTGTCCCTATGTCCCTAAGCAATGTTGAGCAATGTTCTACTTTTTCCCTGTCCCTAAGCAACTCGGCCAATCAAAATACGGCAGTGACTACATGTGACACGAAGAACAGCCAATCACGGACGAACTCGACTACTAATGAAAGAATGTCGTGAGCTTGTGTTGCGGTAATTATTCCATCGTTATTTTTGGGTTATTTAACACATTTTTGCGTGAAAAATACTTGGCTTTCAATTTTTATACCAACCTGAAATATACTGAAAGTTTATAAAGATGTTTTAGAGTTCAATTTTACATGACCTTGTAGTCAAGTGGTTAAGGTTTTTGCTCCTCAAACTATGTATCAGAGTTCGAATCCCATGTTCGAAATTTTGTCTTTTCTTTTTTTTCAGCTTACAAATAGGTTTGATAACTTAACTTTTTCAAGGTACTTTAAACAAAACGCATTTTATCCAATGACGTTTGAGCATTAGTTCATGTGAGAAAGACTATTCCCTTGTCCTCAAGGAGTATGAATCAATCACCTCTAAGGACAGGGACAAGGACATTCCCTATAGACCTTAGGGACATTTCTTAAGGACAGGGACAAAGCATGAGGACACAGGGACAAGGACACCTAGGGATAGGGACAAGGACAACACTTAGGGACAGGGACAACGCTTAGGGACGAGTATGAACCAGGCTTAAAAAGTAAAACTATGGGTATCTTAAAGTGAGTGATCAGAAAAGAGAGAAGATGGCTATTAAGCCCTAAGTCTAAGCCTGAAGCCTAATCTAAGGACAAAATAAGGCAAACCTGAAATAGTGCAACCGTAACACACAACTGTCATTCGACAAGTATATACATCTTCCGATCACCCACTTTAAGAATACTCAAAGTTTTATTCACAGATCTTGTTTAGCTAAACACTAAAGTCTTTCAAAAACTGCTGGACCCTGAGACAAAACGAAACACGCAATTTCATTACGAAAAGAACGAATTCAGGCCATCGAGGGTACAGAGAGTAGTCACACAAATCACGCCATCAGTTTCGTCTCCGGGTTCAGCAATTTTTGGTCAGACTTTACGTTTAATATTCTAACGTGAACAAAGCTTTGCTTGTATGAAATTTGCCGCCCCCAGTTTGCTAGAGTTGCTAAAGCTCGGTGCGGAAAACTACAAAGAAAGGTACGAAAATAAAAAATTATAAATGACATGACACACATAATAGTCATCACCGATACACAGCATCAACCAGTTTGAAAATTATAGCAGCCCCCCCCCCCCCGATTTTGATTAGTGGAGGGACCAAAGTTTCGCCACTTTTGACACCGAAAAATTGCCAGACTAAGCATCTACTCATACTTTACGTACTCATACTTTACTCATACGCCACTAATAGTACATATTAGATCAGCTTGTGGCGTGATTATTTCGTATTTTTGCCGGCTAAACTGACATACGGCTGTAAATATGAATCTACCTTAACACAAGCGTCTAACTTCAGTCTAAACAAACGACATCGTCGTCACTAGAGTCAGTATCAATATCATCATCATCATCATCATCACCAGAGTCTAAATGAATCACTGCAATTTCTTCTGATTCCCCGTCAGGTGTCTCGCACGAGTCTAGCTTTACGCGTTTCGTCTCTGGCTCTGAAATTGTGTAAAATTCGTGTTAGTCTCAATCAATTTTTTTGAAATTGTCAAAACTAACCGTAAAATACATAAACTCACGATAGCCAGTTTCTTTCTACGAAATTATAAACCATTCTTTTAATACTTCAAACAAAATGTCGACGCTTACAAAGCAGATGGAATGACCTGCAAAGCGACCAGAACATTTTTTCGTTCCTAGGGCTTTTCAATACGCTAAAGCCCGGTACAGTTAAGATTCGTCCTTCGCTTAGACTCGTCCGCTTTTTGAAGGCGTATAAATTTTAGGTATAAATGATTGATTATTGTAAGTTTATAGGTTCTTACTCTCCTTGCTTCTATCTAATTAATTATATTGTATACATTCTTGTTTTTGTTTTTTCATTTTTGTTTGCTCCTCAACTGCGGTCTGCGCTTATTTTTGCTCTCTTGCTTTGCCTGTCAGTGTATTGAGTTTACTATTTCTGCTTTCCTCGCTTATGTACTTTATATGCTACATTATTTTGCTTTTTGTTGAATTAAATGGTCACTGCTGATTCGCAACGCTTTCAATCTGAAGTAAAATTTTCTTTCTTTCGCTCACACGTCAACTTTTTGCACGATAAAGTTGAGGCCACTTCAACAATGTCTGCTTGTCCGGTTTTCAGTCCCAATTTTACAGCAGCTGACCGAAAATTGTACGTCTCCCCATCCCTTAGTCCTTCTCCTAAAGTTCGGTTCATACTCGTCCTCATGCTTGTCAATAAGCCGTTCCAAAAAACCAAATGGCAAATGGAGTCATTTTTTGTACGAAGAAAGTTCCGCTTATTTCCTGTTTGGATACAAAAACTTAGGCGAAACAGTTCACTTAATGCTTCACAATTATAGCTCTCAGAAAATTGGCCTTGTTCCCATGTTCTCAAGGACAAGTATGAACGGTCTTATAAAAGGTCAAATTTCAATCGTAAAACAGCCTAGTCCCCAGTCTTTCTTTTGAGACCCGAAAAAAACGAAAACTAAACTCTCTATTACCCAAAATATCATCATCTTCATCTGAATCCGAACTAATGTCCACGCACGAGTCGTCTCCGTCTAGGCTTTCGTCATTTTCGTTACTCTCTGGATCCACCAGTAGAATAGCTAGTTCTTGATCTATTTCTGGCTCCGGCCCGTGACCGTTCAGCACTGACGGTGGCTCCTCAGTAGAGTCTCCATTCAGAGCCTACAAAACACAGTCTATGAGTCTTTTCATAAATTATGTATATTAACTCAAATATTTTTGAACCCTGAGACAAAACAGGTGGCGTGATTTTCGTGACTACTCGCTGTACTCATGGGGTGGGATTCACAAAGCGCGTTTAACTTAGACCCAGTCTAAGTCTTAGACTGCGTTTAAACGCAGTCTAGCTAAACGAATGTTTAGACCCAGTCTAAGTCTGCACATGATTAGCGTGTAAATTTTGTTCTATTTTCGCGTTCTAAATTTGATTACGTTCTATTCCTGATTCACGAGCTCAGTCTAAGTTAAACGTTCGTTTAACTTAAACGTCCGCTAGTGTTAAATTTAGACTAGCCTTTTGGCTAGTCTAAGGTTAGTCTAAGTATTTTTTCTTTACTTTACTTAAGTAATTTTTAACAATTTTGACTTTTATAGTTTTAATTAGTTCTTATTCAACTTATAGGCTAATAATATTGTGTATTATCATGTCTATTTTGCTTTTTAGCTGCTAGTATACGTTCATATGATAGTTAATGTGGATGATCTAATTTTATAATAGAAAAATTTTATTTATCATACAAACTTATTCATTTGTTGCTATTATCACCCTCCCCCCTGAAGGACAAAAACGTGCACTAACATTGAGTAAAAATATGAAAATTGAGAGAATATTCCAGCTGCAGCCAACTAAGTCACCAAAAATGAGTTAAAATTTAAAAAACCTTGAATGTTCCCTTTAATTGTAATTAATATAATTGTATGTTAAATAGTAAATTAATTATGTATCTTATTTACCAATTGAAAAATTTTCTTTTTAATTACGTAATTAACTTGAATTTTAAATTAACTTTATTAAAAAGTAAATTTATTACCTAAATTAATAGCTTTGTCGGTACGTATTAAAGCACAACGTTCTACAAATAGAATTTATAAAAAAATCAAATAAAGAATTCTGTCAAACGAGCCCGTTTAACTTAAACGGGCTTTGTGAATCACGTTTAGACTCGGTCTAAACGTTCGTTTAAGTTAGACAAGGTTTCAATTGAAACAGAACATAAAAATCAGCTGACACACACTAACCATATCAATCTCTGTGAATCATGTTTAACTTAGACCAACGTTTTAGACTGCGTTTAAACGCAGTCTAACTTAGACTGCGTTTAAACGCGCTTTGTGAATCCCACCCATGATGTTTGCAATTCGGTCTTTTCGTAATGAAATCGCGTGTTTCTTTTTGTTTCAAGGTCCAGCAGTTTTTGGTCAGACTTTAGATTAACCTCATAATTCATCACAGAATTGACACAAATTAGAAAAGTTTCGCAAGGATTATGGAGATGATACGATTTAGTTGATGTAGGAAAGCTGGATAAACCTTCGTTAATCTTATGTCAAGTTACTCAAGTTAATCTAATCCAGTTACATAAATACAATTTATGAAAAGACTATGTAAATTACATTGTAACAGAGTGCTAAATTATAGGGTAAAAATTGAAACCATTGCCATTTTTAAGTTAAACTTAAAGGCCATGGCTTAAATTCAAGTTGAAGTTACAGTTACAGTAAGGCTCAGGCGTTAAATAAAGTTAAAAGTTAAAGTAAGCCGAAAATAAATGACTTTTACTGAACTTTTTAAACTGACTTTAATTGAGAGTTAAAGTAAGGTTATTTTAATCTGTTATAGTAAAAGTAAGACCTTTAATTTTTTTGTAGTTAAAGTAAGACCCCTAAACGTTTTCCATTTACATAAAAGTTAAACTTTATTGTCCCAGTAAATAAATGTATCTCGACTTGCGTCGGTTTTCCATGATTTATTTTTTAATTTCAATTTATTTAGCACTATTTTCGAATTGCTTATAAGTATACCTACTTCCGCTGCTATACTATGCTAATAATATGAAAGTAATATATTATAGCACAAAAATGACTCCAATTTTGTTGGTAAAGGACAGATAAATACAAATGGACAGCAAAATATCGCAACATAATAGCACACCAGCTACGTAAGCAAACATAACTAATATTGAAAGTACAGTCGTTCAATTAGCTATAACAATGGACCCAAGTTTACAAAACAGATGTTTTCAACTTACAGAAGCTATCAAGGATTGCACATCAATAATAACAGCATTATTATCTCGCTCAGGCGGAGGTGCTTTGGAATCGGACTGTTTGGAATTCGTTTTGGGCGATCGGTTGACACTTTCGGCAGCGGAATCTGCTGGACTAGTCACGGCATTATTTGAGGTACTCAATTCTACTAGGCCAGTAGTTACAGTAACACTGCTTGCTGATTGGCTAATTTCAACCGGGCTACTTTTCAACCTTGGCGAGCGGCTTTCTGATTGGTCAGCTTTCACCGGGCTCGATTCTGATTGGCCATTTTTAACAGTAGAGCTGCTCGCTGATTGGCCAGTTTTATCAGTGCTCGAATCTGATTGGCCGTTTTCAACCGGCATCGCTTCTGATTGGCCAGTTTCATCAGTTCTCAACTCTGATTGGCCAGTAGTTTCAGTGGCGCTAATAGCAGATTGGTCAGTTTTAACAGAGCCGTTCGCTGATTGGCCAGTTTCTTGGCGACTCAATTCTGATTGGCCAGTGTCCGCCGTGCTCGCCCGTGATTGGTCAATCTGTCCTGACTCAGCCAATGATATCTCTCCACTATCCTGCAAATCCTCAGTCCCTGATTTACTATCATCATCATCGTCTTCGACTGGATTAGCAGCGTCTTCAGCCAGCTTGGCCACAAACTAAATAGAAAGCAAAAAAAGACTCAGGCTTCAGGTTTGATTCAAAACTTACGTCCGTATGTCCGTTCACCCGGCAATCTTACACAATAAATATTAAACCCCTACAATATTGACTATTATCTAATTACTTCATCAATGGCGTAATTAACCATTAAAGTAATTTTGCCGGCTGAACAAATATATTCTATAGCTGACGGTATGAATCGCATCTAATATCAACTAAAAAGGTACACATCATACAACACAAGGTAGTGGAGTTGTATGACGAAAATTTACTCTCACACCCCCCCCCCCCTACCCAAATCGGCCCATTATCCATCCCTCTGTAAGCTACTTAGTATGAACCATACATGTATGAGAGTGGTGGGGGGTATCCCAAAATCGAGGAGTCGGGGGGAGGGTCCCGAAAATTTGGGCTAAATTTAGTAAAGAATGCAATTTTTTGGAAAAAGTTTACAATTTTTTTAAAAATGTAGGGTATTTATTTTGGTCGATCAGAGAGGAGGGTCCTTAAAATTTGGCCGGAGAAGTTCCCGCCAAAATTTTGACCCCGTTACATGTGGTATGAACACACACTAAGGGCCTCGAAACAGGGGAATCGTTGTACAAAAAAATAATGAAATCCTGCTCTACAAATTCCAACACCATCGTACCACCAGTGTCAGTCTACAACCAGTTTTTTTATTACCTGCTCAGTGGCCAAATCCAATTTCTGATCCAACATTTGCTTGGTTGCAATCAGTTTGGCTTCCAAATGTTCGTCTGCTGGCGCGTCGGGAAGGGCGGTGGTGTCTGAAAAGAACACAAAAAATAACAATGCGACAATGCGACGATACTTGTCCTGTCCTTAAGGACACAGGGACAAGGACATGGATAAAATTTGATCAGCTGCTGTGAAAAATTGACCAAATAAGCATTGGCTTTTTACTTGGAATTACTTAACGACAAAACAACAGGGACAAGGACAAGCTTAACGACATACATGTATGAGGATGGGGATGGGGGGGACCCCCCTAAATCGAGGACCCGGGGGGGAGGGTCCCCAAAATTTGGGCAAAATTTAGAAAAAATGGTACTTTTTGGCGAATTTTTTTGAAAATTTTGCAAAATTTAGGGTATTTTTGGTCGATCTGGGGGGGAGGGTCTCCAAAATTTGGCCGGAGAGGCCCCCCAAAAATTTTGACCCCGTTACATGTATGCTTAACGATCAACACGGGATCTCGGTCTGGGGGCGGGGTGCTTGTCCCAGGTTTCTTAGAATTTTATGGGGGCTTGTCCCGACGTTTCGGGGGCCTGAACTGACAGAAACGCAAAAAAAATTCCAATTGTTGCTAAGAATGAGAATTTGTTAGTAAAATTTGTAATTTCGCAATTTTTCCGCCTTTTGCTCAAATCATTTTATACCGATCTGGGGCAATTTCTGAGTTTTCGGGCACCTTTTTTTACCATCAAGAAGGGGGGCTTGTCTGGATGGGTCATATCTGAAAGGAAGGCTTGTCCCGGTACATCTGTGCTCACAAATAAACACACATCACACAAATAAACAGTAAACACACATAAAAAAAGTTCTTTAGCTGTGAATTGTCTTTAATGAGTTTCATGCTGTAATGATGACGTGCTAATAATGCCAATGATGTGCTGATGCATATTATTTATTATCATCAACAAAATGGAATAAAATAAGGCTTTTCTTTTAGAAAAATTGTTTTTAAGGGAAGCCGCTTCATAAGCTAAGTACATTACGTATTATGTGTAATGATTTTCAAACTTTCAAAATCACAAGCAGGCTTGTTTCACTATCAAAATGCGAACTTTTCTGCACTTCAAAAAATGCCTTGAAAACCTTTGACCTAAAGCTGAGTCTACAATTTTGCTGGCAAATGTGAAATTTGTGACTCCAGAAAACAAAGCTTAAAGATTGAAGAAAACGTAGGTATATTCCTTCACCCGGTTTTTTTGCGTAAAATACTGCGTATCTACGCAGTGAACCTTAAATTTACGCAGTGAAAAAAAATACGCAGAATTTACGCAGCCTTCATGTGCCCAACAAGCGGCAGTAAATCAAGCTTAGCCGGAAAATTTTTCCGATACGTCTCCAATTGACCAAAATTGGCCTAAAAGTCAAAAATTTCTCCAATTTTTGTACTGGGGGCCGCCGCCCCCAGACCCCTGCAACTTTTATGCTTTTGTGTTCCTTGCTATTGTCTTTCGTGCAAGCGTAAGCAAGTGTACATAGGTGCATTGTGCACCATCTGCTTGCTTAATACACTGTTAGCATACATGTATTAGGGGGGGATGGATGGATCCCCCCACAAAAATATGGGTGTTCTAATCACGTTCTAGTGATTTTGAACACATTACAAAGAATTGAAAAGTCATTGGCACCCAGATTGAAACTACGCAAAAATAGCGCATTGGGTATGTACAGTTCAGCGTCCTAAAAGTTTTCAAATTAATAGATGTGATCAAAACTCGCTTTTTGACGTTAACTCCAGCTGAATGAAATGGTCATTGTGTTAGAATTTAGACACACCGTCTAAATGCGTTGGCTATGTTTTTAACTAGTTAAACACTAGTTTTCGAAAAATACGCAGTCATTTCTAAAAATACGCAGTATTTACGAAGTGCCGATTTTTAAAAAAAACCTGCTTCACCGGATTAAAACTTAGTTACTTTTAGTCCGACTAAATGGTTTAAAAATCGCACTTTAATGCCATAATCAGACTACACAGTAGGGATGGCAGTCTCGGTTTTTTTCCGAGACCGAGACCGAGACCACGAAACCGAGACTACCGAGACCGAGACCAAATTCCGAGACCGCCAAAACCGAGACTTTGGGTCATTTTTTGCCATTTTTTTACCTATCGATTTGATGACTTTTTACAAGTTTTTAGGTAGGTAATATTACAAGACCATGGTCAGACACCTTATGTACAAATAACAGCTACATCTCGACAATTTTGGTTACATTGCTGGTTCTTTCCCCCGTTTGTGTGGGACTGTGAACCATGTCCTCTTAAATATTGTGAAATTTTGACCCCTGTTCCAAAACAGACGCAATTTGTCCTTGTTCTTGCCAGAAAATAGCAAATTTTGACACTGTTTGGCTCTAATTTAGTTAAAAATAGCTCCGATTGTATTGGAATTACCAATGTTCTGCTAAAATACACCCAAGATAGAAAGGGTTTGGCTCAAAAATTAGACCTGCGCGCCGTGACGCTCTTTCATTCTTTGCCTCCGGCATGACACCCCTGTGAGTGGGTCCCCCTCAATCCCCTGGGACTAAATTTTAGTTGGGAGTAGTCAGTGGAGTCTTCTCATCTATATATCTGCATGTATCACCGCATAGTTCTTAGTAGTGCGTTTAGTTGAACTTTATCAGATTTTTTTTTGATTTTTTGCTAAACTCATACTAATTGATTGGAAATTACAGTCAAGTATGTGAAGTCACCATATGGCATAAAAAAGTTGACCAGCCAAACACGAATACTAAAGAATAAAATATAATAATTATACAGACAGACTTGAAAGATAATATGAAATAAGAAACCGAATCATAAACGTACATTTTTGTGTATGTACTGTGTTTACTGATAAACTAAACAACCACGGTAAAGTTGTTTTCGGAAAAAATTGACAGAATCTCACTGTTTGGTGTGAAATTCTGGTGAAATGAACATTTCCGAAAAAAATTTCCTGCCAAGAACATAAACCAAAGGGGGGACCACAGGAAAAATTTTCACAGATTTGAAAAACCGAGACCGGGTACAAACCGAGACTTTTCGACTACCGAGACCGAGACCGAGACCGAGACTGGGCTAGTCTCGGGTTTTGACTAGCGATCGACCGGAGGCTCCGGCTCCGGCTCCGGCCGGATTTGAGCCTCCGGCTCCGGCTCCGGCTCCGGCAAAAAAAGTGCCGGAGCCGGAGAATTTTCATTGTTCAAACTTTGGCCAAAAGTTCAAATTTTGAGAAAAAATCGCAAGATTAACGAAGCGGTTAGTCGATTACAGTATATACTTATATTACTGCCAGTTGTGATGGAGATGACTACCCCTCTCTAGCAATGTGTATTTTTACGTCTCCAATTGAGTAAACTCGGCCTAAAAATCAAAAGTTTCGCACACTCACGCTGCCGCCCCCAGACCCCTATAAGCTAGTAACTATGTGACTTAGACTTAGTGATTTGAACTTGAGTTTTAGCTCTGATGTTTTCGGCCGGTCAAATACATATGTTTGCATGTGCATGTGCTGTTATTTCGCAAATTTTTGTGTTAAAATAGCAAAAAAGTTAATTTTCACCCATTACAAAAAATCGAAAAGTCATTCCCCCTAAAGATTTTTTCCTGGTTACAATGTGGCTGATATACGCCTAAATTACAGGGTTCGAGGGGGCGGCCGGTAATCTACAAAGTGTCTACGTATCTTCTACAAAGTGCAATCTTTTCCAAATTTGTCTATTTTTTGGGTGTATATATTCTTATATACGTATATATATTCTTGACAATTTTGCAAGGTTTGACTAAAAGGGGGAGGTTCAGACGGACACCCTGAAGGCCTGAACAACCAGCTCCCTCTGACTCCTGACACCTGCCCTTGGCACCGCAGTCAAAATGCCATACTGGTCAATTTGACCAAATTTTTGACTTTTTATCAATGTTGATGAAAAATTTTTATGAGATCACCAAAAACGGGACCAGTCAGTGGCCAGTGGTCGTATAAGTGAGTAAAGACATATGTATAGAAATGGGGCGTGACTGTTGAAACATTAAAAAATGCTGTTTCGAAAAAAATTGAAAATTTTTTCACAATTGTCAACATTTTTTACTAATTGATATTTTTTTGTAAAACACTGCCTCCGGCTCCGGCTCCGGCTCCGGCTCCGGCATTTTGTATCCGGCTCCGGCTCCGGCTCCGGCAAAATTTTACCTCCGGTCGTTCGCTAGTTTTGACCGAGACCGACACCGAGACCAAGACCGAGACTTCCATCCCTACTACACAGACTTTATAACAGCTATGCTCGCTAACGTTAAGTCCTTTAGTCTGGTGATAGTTTACGAATTACAGTGGACTGCACCATATGGGATTAACTAACGATTAGCTTAAACCGATTTAGCTCAGGCTCAAATTCCTTAAATCGGCTTATGTCCGCACAAATAAAGATTAGCGCAGTTGGCGCTTAATATTTAGTTGAAAACTGTATACAGTTAACTAGAGCCTAGCTCCAACTCAGACTTGGGTTAATCCGTTAATAACTCATTTTAACTCGTTTAGTCCGTTTAATCCTACAAACAAAATATGGGCCCCTAGCTTAGCTAACCAGTAATTTGGTCGTCCTCTGGGATCTCAGCATCCACACTGTTTTCCGAGCCATCTGGATGACCACTGGTGGAGGGCCCCGGCTCATCGACATAGTCTAGGGTGGCCTCCAAGGCATATTTCTGTCGACGCCGCTTTAGTTTCAGGGCTACATCTTTGGCCACATCGGCCGCTGCAAAACAACCAATACCACCCTTAGTAAAGTCTGACCAAAAATCGCTGGACTCTGAGACACAAAACTGGTGGTGTCGTGATTTTTGTGACTACTCGCCGTACGCTTGATGCTTGCAATTTGTTCTTTTCGTAATAAAATGGCGTGCCCTTTTTGTATCATGGTGCAGCAATTTTTGGTAAGACTCAAAGCCCGATTCACACTATGCAAATTGCACTGCAATTATGTCGCAGGGTTGTTGTCACTTTTGCTGCAAAAATACGAAAAATTTTAGTGTGGAAAGCATGCCTCTCAAACTTGGCTCAGAGCAGCAACACCAAACTATTATTCTTTTGTAATGGGTCTTGGTGCTGTTTTCAATGTTTTCTGTAAACAACGTTTTCAATCAATTTCAAATATAACTTTTTGGCCGTTTTTGCAACAGTTTAGACGCAGAAAAATAGCATGCGAGACGCAGCAAAATAGAAACGTCGGTTCAGATCAGATTCAGGTCTATTTGTGATACGCTGCGACTTAAGTTTTACGACGAAATCCCGCTGTCTGAATTAAGTTTTTAGATCCGCGAACTGTTTAGATTTATGCTATACGCATCGTTAAAATAGACAAGGGCGTACCCTAGACGGTTGAAGGGAACAAAATCCAAAATTCTAAAAGTACCCCCCAAGTCAGTGTCCACCACTGGAAATGTGTGTATTGTTAATCTAATTCTCTAATCCCAAAAAAACCTTAAAAAACAAATTTTACCCAAATCCTCCACAGCCTTTGGGCCCAGGCCCATGCTGTCTTCCGTGTTCACTTTCTCCACAATCTCCTTCACCTCCGCAAAGCTGAGAGAACAGCGCATCAGGTCGTGAAACACCACCTCCGAATTCACCTCCTTGCTGATTTCGCGATCAATCGACTCGTAGCCAGATCCTAAAATCAACGGCCATTAATGCACAGATATACACGGGGAGGTCTGGGGGAGGGCAAGTCCCCCATCCCAGATTTGAGATTCTTGGACAGCCCCCCCCCCAGGTTTTACCTATCGGGAAAAGTCCCCGTCCTTGGGGCCTATTCCTTTACCGGATTAAAGGGTTCATTATAATCGGACTAAACAGTGTAAAAATTAAGCTGAAAAATGCCATTCCAAAACCTCCGGATTAAACGGACTTCTCGCGCGCTGCTTTTTAGTCGGACCTCGGACTAAACGGACTTAACTATGCACGCTAATAAGTCCAGTGGTAGTTTTGGAATGGGGTCAGACTAAAATTAAGCCGCTGACTTATTTTAACTCGTTTAGTCCGTTTAGTCTGATTTGTCATTCCAAAACCTCGGACTAAAATAAGTCCAGTCCATTTAATCCGGTAAAGGAATAGGCCCTTGGTGTTGAAAAGAAGTTGCCCGAAAACTTCAAAAATGAGCAAAAAACAAAAAATCGCTAAAACATCCCGATTATACAGAATTTCCCACTTTAAGGCGAAAATTAGAAATTTTTGCGTTGTTCTCAGTTCAAGCCCCCGAAACGTCAAGACAAGCCCCCCCCCCCCCTAGAGTTACGACAAATTCGGGACAAGCGCCCCCCCCCCCGACAAGACCCGACTGTACGCGTATGCATACATATAATGGGCTCAAAAACAATCAAATTTGGACTAGAGCCCCCCATGGAACATCAAATTTTTGGGGGTCCCCCCATGCTCCCTTCATATACGGAACACTTTAATATACGTCCTGGAAGTTTTTGTACAAAAAAAGTAAAAAAATAGTGTTTGTGGTCTACTGCTAAGGACTGACCTTTGTAAATGAGTTTCTTCGGTTGACTGTCTTCTGGTGAAGTTTCACGCCTTAATTTTTTGAGCTTGGCTCGGCACTGTAGCAGGCGTTTTTGTAGCAAATCCTGAAAAATTCTAGTTGAAATTAGTAGGGAAATGAATAATCATGGAAGGGAGTATATATAAAATTTACAGATCTTTCATCCGTTCTATTGCAGTAACTTGATTTGAATTTATGTATATATATATATATAGTTCTAGTTTTGCTGTAATCAGATGTAATCATTAGGGATGGACCGAAAATTCGGTATTCGGTATTTGGTATTCGGTTTTCGACCGAAAAACGGGTATTCGGTACCGAAAAGTAAATTTTCGACCGAAAAACGGGTATTCGGTACCGAAAAGTAAATTTTCGACCGAATACCAAATAGTTGGGAAATCAAGGAAATTCCAAATCAATGAACGTTTAAAATTAGATCTCATTTCATTAATCCTGCAATTAGCACTACACTTCGAACTGAAATGTACCCAAAAAACATGAAAGCTGTATGTTATGTTAGCTAATGCAGATACTTGTGTTAATTTTTCATGGATGCGAAAAACTTTTTTGCTCTCAAGACTAGATGCTGACACGCCGTACTGTGCGGCGTCTTATCGCACCTTGAGCCTTCTTTTGTAAACGTTTTTCATGGACTCTGAAAGTTTACAAGCAGTTGAAAAACTGTCCCACTTCACCCGTAAAACAACTCAAGACCCTGGGACTGCCGGGGTGAAAACGGACAAACTTTATGTACACAGATGTATATACATATGGATCCGGGGGGGGCAGCTTCCCCCAGATTTGAGAGTCTGGGACAAGCTCCCCTCACATTTGACCCAAAGGGACAGGCCCCCCTCTTTGGTGCTGAAAAAAGGTGTTTGAAAACTCTAAAATCGCCCCTGATCGCTGTAAAATGCTTCAGCAAACAGCTCAAAAATAGCTCAAAATATCAGAATTAAAAACTCTTGCGTTTTTGTCAGTTCAATCCCCCGAAAAGTCGGGACAAGCCCCTAGACCGAGACCCTGTGTACACGTATGCCTATATATGTACATACATCATCAAACTTCGGTCAAAAGTCGCTGAAAGTTGTGTAGTTTTTTGCTGGTGCTTATTATGCACCTTTCTTTAGTATTCTACTTCGATAGATTCTTCGATTCAACAGTATCGACTTATTCTTTGCACAAATAAATAAAATCAAACGTTTGCAAAATGTTTATATACCATATATTTATTTAAGCGTATACAGTATTTTAATATTCTGCAGCTTTAAAACCGGAGAAAACATTCTGTAACTCATGCTTGACAACTATTCGGTATTCGGTTTTCGGCCGAAAATGAAAAACCGAATATTCGGTATTTGGCGAAATTTTTTTCGGTCCCATCCCTAGTAATCATAGGGTGTTTTGTAACTCGGTAAAAACTATCTGCTATTAATTTGAACTTTTAGATTTATAATAGCCCCTTAAGTGCCATTCTAAATGACCTAACAGTATTTTTACAGTACAAAAAAGTATTTGAAATAAACATAATTTGAAACAAATTTTAAAATGAAGGCGAATATTTATGTGTCATTTATTATTATCATTAGTACATATGCATCATTATTTAGCTAATTTCACCGTGTGTCCGTGTACGCGACTAGAGGCTTAACTAATTATATTTATATATTATATATATAAAAACAATTTACGTACACAACTCCTTGCATATGCCGTCTCCGCTAGAGGATTATTCAAATCCACTTCTGACTCCTCCAGTTTATTTATATATCGCTTTATAGCCTAAAACCATTATTAACGTCATCAGACATATGACAATTTTGAAATTCCTAGTAGTCTACTCTACACATGGTGAAACCGTCATGATTCGAATAACACAACACTGTATAAACATTATATATATATATGACTCGGTTTCT